>JAVCKZ010111180.1:0-10296 GCA_034780755.1 Lepetodrilus elevatus | reverse complement strand
CGATAGGTTACTGGGATTAAGATAATTTGGGTTATAATGGTGAAGGTATGGGAAAGAAATCACAACCGTGCTACAATGAGTAATATAGTACTAATGCCATGACCATCCATCGATTTGGTACTTTTTTTATATACACTTCGTTTAGTCCTGTCATAAACAATGTCTATTTAAGTTTAATTCAGCATTAACAATGTATATTTCAGTCTAATTCAGTATAAACAATGTCTATTTCAGTCTAATTCAGCATAAACAATGTATATTTCAGTATAATTCAGCATAAACAATGTCTATTTCAGTCTAATTCAGCATAAACAATGTCTATTTCAGGCAAGACAACCAGGCCGGTGATCCTGTTGGCGCCATTTGCCGACCCGCTGATGAAAAAAATAGAGGCGGAGTCTCCAGACAAATACAGCCAGGTCAAACCCTGTGAGTACAACTCTGGACCGAGGTCTTGTGAGGCGCCACAAACCTATTGGCTTATTTGATCATTCAAGAAAACATGTATTTAGTTAGAACTACACAAGTATTGAACAGTAGTGAATGCAAAGCAATATTCAGAGAGCATCTTTATGATGAATAATCTAAGAGCAAGCTCACCGCATGCAGTGGTGAGGTAGCATATGAATACACTCTAAATATTTTATTAGTATAAGACATCTAGATATAGTTGTAATTTTGTTGATAATGAAACCAGACAACCACAAAAACAAGAATCCTTGAAACCAGAGAGTCGATAAATTTGCACCTTGAACATTTCCCGGTAAACAGTACCATATCATTTGAGATAATTTATGTCCACAATGTCTGGGAATTAATGTGGTTTTCTGTCTCCCCTGAAGCAGGCGAGTACTCGCAAAACCAGCTGAATCAGAACATGTCCAAAGGCTTGGTGGTAGACTACTGGCGGAGGGACGACCACTTCGAGTGCATCCGGGTCACAAACGTCGAAGAAATCTGTGATAAGGTTTGTAATGTTGACAGTGATTCAAATGAAATTATTATTATTATTTCTTTTTTGAATTGGGGTTTTAGAGTTGCTTTCAAAATTCTTTCACAACTTGTTTTTGTTAGATTATGAGATATTATTAAAGAGGCAAACAGAATGAAGACTATATGTAATAATCAACAATTTTGTATTTTATTTCAGAAAATCCACTGTTTAATGAGCGTCAGTCCTGCTGCAGTGGAGAGACTACATCTCCTCAAAATTTACCCAATTGTCATTTTCGTCCGTCATAAAAGCTGGAAGCAAATCAGGTATTCATTGAGATTCACAATTGAATTTTGTTAGATATTCAATGGTCTTTGATCCTGTGTTAAAATCACTTGCTGGCCCTCTAAGGTAAATGTGGCATATGGATGAAATATTCACACTGCAACGAAAAACACTAATTCAGTTAACTCTCTCACTGCTGGATTAGGCACAGACACTGCTCTAGGGCTTCTCAGGTTGTCTCTAGCATGGATGGGGTTAAACAAGTTCTTACGTAAATGGTCAAGGCCACAGTGAAATTAAAATTACTTTATCTCAACATTTTCTGGTGTTTTCATAAGAATGTTGTATGTACATTATCCATTGCATTCCCATGTTGTCTTTGAAGGGAAATCCGTGATGTCCAATTTTTACCAGAGAAGTTATCAAACAAAATGGCCAAGGACATTTATGAGAAGCATCTGAAGATAGAAAGTGAACACTACCAGTTGTTCTCAGGTGAGAAATCACTGACATACAGTCCCAGTCACATTATTATCAGGTGACAATCCAGAATATACTACCAGCTTGATTTCCAGGGTGTACATGTTTTTACAATCTGAAAATTCTAATATTCACTCTCGCTAATATCTAGTTCCATGTGCTAATATTCAGTTTCATGCAAATATCCAGTCATATGCTAATATCCAGTCTCATATCCGTCGCAAATGGGTGAAAGATTCCCGCAGCGACGTTAAACTCCATATTCACTCACTCACCAGTCTCATATTAATATCCAGTCTCATGCTAATATCAGTCTCATGCTAATGTCCACTCTCATGTTAATGTCAGTCTCATGCTAATGTCCAGTCTCATGCTAATGTCCAGTCTCATGCTAATATCCAGTCTCATATTAATATCCAGTCTCATGTTAATGTCCAGTCTCATGCTAATGTCCAGTCTCATGCTAATGTCCAGTCTATAATGTCCAGTCTCATGCTAATGTCCAGCCTCATGCTAATATCCAGTCTCATGCTAATATCCAGTCTCATACTAATATCCAGTCTCATGCTAATGTCCAGTCTCATATTAATATCCAGTCTCATGTTAATGTCCAGTCTCATGTTAATGTCCAGTCTCATGCTAATATCCAGTCTCATGCTAATATCAGTATCATGCTAATATCCAGTCTCATATTAATGTCCAGTCTCATGCTAATATCCAGTCTCATATTAATATCCAGTCTCATGCTAATGTCCAGTCTCATGCTAATATCCAGTCTCATGCTAATATCAGTCTCATGCTAATGTCCAGTCTCATATTAATATCCAGTCTCATGCTAATGTCCAGTCTCATGCTTATGTCCAGCCTCATGCTAATGTCCAGTCTCATGCTAATGTCCAGTCTCATGCTAATATCCAGTCTCATCCTAATATCCAGTCTCATGCTAATATCCAGTCTCATGCTAATGTCCAGTCTCATGCTAATGCTAATGTCCAGTCTCATGCTAATGTCCAGTCTCATGCTAATGTCCAGTCTGTCCTGGTGTGTTGCAGCCATGATCCACGGCGGCAATCTGGCAGAGATGTCCATGCATATCAAGACTGTGATTGCTTCTGAGCAGAAGAAGCCTGTGTGGGTGTCGGCCGTGTGACTGCAGTACTGTGGCCACTGGAAACATAAACTGTGATTGACTCGAGTCAGGTGCTCATCGTGATAAGGATGGCAAGTTCTAGTAGCTTCATGACAAAGTGGGTGGCAAAGACATATACCGTGAATATGTAGTGATCACGCCCGAGAAACTGCCCACGATCCAGACGACCATCCCTCTATTTGTATATCAGCAAAGTTTTTCGACAGAGGGACAAGTGAAGTGATAATTATGTGACAAGGCTTGGTGAAGTCTGTCTGCCTTATAAATACGACAGAGGTTGTGTGACTGACAAGCGTTGTGATGCAAGTGCCAGGAAGAGAATTGCAGCAAATACTGACTATAATTTTCTCCAAATTCCTCGGCCTTGACACTCGTCCGTCTCCATCTCTGATGAAGCCTATATCATTCCAAGTGCATTCAGATATTTTGTTGCTCTATGGTCTGTTCTGCTTTACTATGCTCACTCTTGACTGTTGTAGGGTAGGGCAGGGCCACTGTGTATAAAGGTGTTCCTAGGTTTACAGAACAGATTTAACAGACAGGTTGACTCACATTGAGCAGACAGGATGAGTTAACCTGTTAACTACTAGTGGATTACAAATTTGTCAAATGCAGTTTTGAGTACACAACATATCCTTCTTGGGTTTTTATTCCTAAAGATTCACAGACTATGTTTGTATTTTTCACATACAGTAAAATATTATTATTATGGCCCAAACTTATAAATGGCCTTGTATTGAAATTATGCATTTATACTCAAACTAAATTAAGGGCCAGTAGATATTTTATTGGGAAGTTTTCTATTAAATATTGGAACTTTTCTTAAGCAATCTGGTGCCATTGTTTGTCCAATGTGTCTGCAAGTGCTTGACGAGTACCTGGAGCCTGTAGACATTTGGGAAATTCTTCATTGAAAAAAATATATAAAGCTAAATTAATGTCCAAAAATGTTAATGGCGCAAAGTTATTATTTGTATTTAAATTAAATTTTGTATTGAATATATTGAAAAAAATATCTTCTAAGTACTGTGGAAGCAGAAGAAACTTAAAACTTGATTAGTTGTATAAAATAAGGGAATCTGGCGAGTGCAATACCTAAGACAACATACAGTCTGCAAGGCTGAACAAGTGTTGCCACTTACAAATATATAGTGCTTTACACCAATATGTGCTTTAGAATCATGCACACATCTATAAATATGCTCATGATATTACATTAATATTCATGTTCCAAGTCTAGGAAAACATGAATGCTATGGCAAACAATTTTAACAAGTGGAAGAATTATTTAAAGTAGGCTTGATTAAAAATAATAATATATGAGAAAATGGCTACACTTCATGAATTGTGTAAACCGAGGAAGATTTGTGAAATGGACCTGAGTACTATACAATGGAATACTAAGCACAACTAAAACTACCATACTTTGAAAGTAGGATTAGAATAATGTCGGGGTAGAAATAACGCCTGCCCGTGGGTCAAAGGCACTTAAAACACTGTCGGGAACGCTAACTTGATTTCTGGAGTGCCCTTTTGGCCCTCTTGATTTTCAATAGTCCATTCTGGTTTATTTTTTAACTGCTAAATATAAACATAAATCAAGGTTTATTACGTATAAATATACGTAATCACACATGTTCACACCTCAAATTGAGGTAAAGGTTGAGTTTTTTCTTTTTTTATCACGATTTTACTTTTTCATTAAAATTAAGGGCCCTCATATGTTTAGGATGGCATTCTAGTTTCCAGAATAGAGTGCCCTCCTGGCTATCTGGAAATTAAACTTATTTCTACCCCTGAATGTAGAACACTAAATAAATATTGAGTACTTTAATGATCTTAACAGTTAATATTATATGCCATTCGTCTACTGCTGTAATGGTCACACAATGTTATTTACAAAGGAACATTTTGTATCATTTGTTGAACCGATTCATCCTAATATTAAATTTTACAAAACTATTAGGTATGTATATATCGTAATAATTTGAACCTTCTAATAGTTCAAACACCTAAATTAATCGCATGAAAAAGATAATTTCAAACCCTAAAAATTCGAACAAGGTCTCTTTTTTTTCAAATCGTAATTTTCTAATTTTTTAAAACCAATAAATGTTTTCAATGTTTTATAAATAAATATATTGTCAATCCGACAATCTGATTGGTTCACGTGACCCCAAAACATTGGATTCATACCGTGATGAACGATATTTTCTTAGACCAGGTGCTTGATTGACAGTTTACCGGTCGCGGCTAATGTCAATTTCACATATTATTACGCTGCGCTTGCAAGTTAAATGATTAAATATACGCTTTTGTTATTTCAGACTATCAAATGAATGTATTCTCTACCAACGTGTTACGTAATTTATTTATAAGGATTGACTGTCATTTTCTTTACGTTCATCGAGGTATGAACGGAAAAACCGATGTGCAAACTGTATGAATCCGCTTTAACAGTCAATCGTTAATTAACCGGAAATCGGTTATGTTCAAAGCGTTCAAGTCGTTCATCGTTAATGAGATATGCGGCTATTTTCCAACCATTTGTTTCCAGGCCGTAGAATATATACACACACGAATAACTTAATTACATACTTCTAGCCTAAGTTGGAAATAATGTATTCGAGATTCACTGTTTGAGTAGTTTGAATTGCGCTGTATATTGCGCATAGTTACAGATACACCTAGCACGAAACAGATCTAGATGAGAGAACAACACGCCATTTCACTGATTCATTGCTGTTGTATTAGCAGCGGTCTCCTACAATTGATTTGAACCGGCAAGTAAACTGCACATTGCCCGTAATAAATAAATAAATAAATACATACATCCGGGGACTTAAAGCCTTAGTGGAATGGGTCAAGCTGTTTGATAACAGGAAGTATGTGTGTCTCATGCGCACGCAATATCAAGATACATGTAGTTGCTTATCAGTCTAATTATCAAATTTGATGCGCTCATATTGACAATAGAAAAACATAAATCTCAGTAGCTACCGTTGTGAACTGCCACTTTTCAATAGACAATTTTGTTTTGTGTCGAAACTTTGAGGAATTTCAGATCACTGATCATGATGCAGAATAAAGTTTATTTTACTAACACATTACTATACAATATTACTAACACATTACTATACAATATATACTAGTACATTACTATATATATATATATATAATATGCAATTATAACTGTAATACTGTTGGGTTATGTTTTTCTTTGTTACTCCTTTACCCTATTAACATGTGCTATTCATTGAACATGAAACTTTAACAGTGGCGGGTCAGATATAGAAATTATGGAATGAATAGTGGTGATATTCCTTTCGAATACTTCCAGACTTTCAAGGAATAGAAATTTCCCGTGAGAATAAATACATACTATAGTATCATAAAGATCTGGCCTATCTGAGGTCGCCACAGCGCGCCGGAATCTACGAGGGCAATTGGATATTTACTTTATATTTGGTTTACGATAATTTATGCATAGGTTTATCAACAGGTTTCCAGATTTATTTGTTCATTAAATGTCGGAGAATTGTACTTGTAATTATACCTTGCTTTAACACGTTGTTTCATGTATGTTGTATACCGCACGTTGATGGCACATCGTTACTAAACTTGGTATAGTACATGACATTTACAAATTGAAATCTTAAGATTAATGCTATTGACATTCATAATATATGTTAATTAATGGATTTGTATATAACCAAATATACGTATGTTACTTTTAGCACTCGTAATGTTAACTAAAGTGTGGCCCAGTGGCCGTGGTAGACGCGAATAACAGTAATGGTAGTGGTCATACTTTCTCTTCCCCATCAGCAGGCCCTAAAACCGACTTTTATATAACTAAAGATACGTATGTTAATTTTAGCTCTCGTAATGTTAACTAAACTGTGGCAGTTGCCGTGGTAGAAGCGAATAACAGTAATGGTGGTCGCCATACATTTGATTCCCCATCAGTCTACGTGGTTCGACGACATACTTCCGGTTCATTGAAAAAGGTTATTTCCGGTTTACCGAAGCAGAACCAGCAAATTGACTGCTGTCGATTGGACCATATTCTTTCATAAAAATAGCGCAATATATTCGTTCTTTGGGGGCTATATACACATTTCATCTGTCAACTGGCCTGTTATAATGGGTTGGACGTTCGTTCTTCGGGGGGCTATGCACACATTTCATCTGTCAAATGGTCTGTTTAATATACCTTGCGGTGTAATATGATTTGCGCCACCTTTTCATTCTTTAATGACTTTATGCATTTTACTACAATAAATAACAACTACAACCTAATCCGCGATTATTACTGAGACTGATGATGTTGAAAGTCAAATACCATTTTTTTCTGATAACAATGTGAAGTATTCGTTTTAGTAATAATAAAAGACGGATTATATACGTCGATCATTTATATAGATATTTTTTGAGGTGTGTAATATATATTATATACTTTACACAACGTGGTAGGCAACATACCAGTAAATGATATTATTAATAATAACTAGTATTACACAAAAGGCATAATATTACATATATTTATGTGTTTTTTTAAAATAGTTCTTAGCTACAACTGCAAAGTACATTCACTTGACATACTAGTACATATAAATCATGTTTGTACTTCCAAAAACCTTTCCAACGCTGTATGGTATCCCAAAATTCCACTGCAAACCCCCGATAGACAACCTAAATATGGTCGTATTTTTATTTGCTTCATTATATCAATGCAAGTGGACATAACTGAAAGTAGTACGACTAAAATATAATACATAACGGCAATGTTTGCTTTCAATTCCTTCATAGACTACTTGATGCATCACAGACAATATAAATAGCGGAACGTTCCCTTTATTTATATAACATATTAATATTTTGATAAATATCGAGTACCGGGGACTAAGTACATAAGTAAATAACAACCTTTGGGTAGACAAATCAAACGTGATAGCATGTATTTTAGTTATGTTATATCTTGACAAAATCGTCAAACGAATTATTTGTTATATTATTCAGTGATGTCAACGACCTATCCTGGATATGCAAGCCATTAGTCTACTGACATCCGCCAAAGAATGTCAAGTAGGCATAATGATCGTATTTTCGAGAATGAAGTACAAAACATTTACCGACAATATAATAATTGGTTTCATTTTTGCTTCCCGAAGACATCCAATGTTAATGATTACTTCTTTGATATTTTGCAAGTAATCACTAACGAAGTAAGTCATTAAAGTTGTCTTGACAAGAAGTGGATACTGTTGATAAAACCAGGGTCCCGTTTCACATAACTCCTATTTAAGTCGTAACTCCTATTTAAGTCAATCTCATTAACATCAGATCCCAGTCAGCTGAGCGAGTATCATAATATATGTTTGAGCGTTAGTTTCCTGATCTTATTTTAATGAGACTGTATTTAAATCTACACGGAGATACGACTCTTGTATCGCTACGATTATTCTGTCTAACCACATTTATTTTTGTAATAAAATATACTTGAGCTCATATTTATACCGTATTAATATTCTGAAGTGCATAATTAGGATTGGGTGAAATCTACATTACATGACATGACGTAACGTAACGGAAGTTGTATACACGCGCGCTATTTACATGTATAATATATATATATAAACTGACGAGCCCTTCTTGCCCGAGATTACAAAACTTTCTGAGAATGATTTCATACTCAACTCAGAATTTTGTTCATAAAACGTCATGTGACGTTATAGCCTGACTATGCTGTGAGTCTAGGATACTAACTGCCCACCTATTTAACAGGGTCAAGGTAGTTGCAGCTGTAGAACGTGGGTGTTTGCATATTTAACCAATGCTCGAGCACACGAGCTAGTACTGCCCTGTCCAACCGGAAGTCGTGTGTATAATCCGCAACGAAGAACGGATTCAGTCCAAAGACAGACCGTATTGTCATTAAGATAGGAATATTACATGGCTGACTTAATGGTTCCAATGACTATATACCTTTATTCCAGTAACTAGACCCTTATTACTTCTTATCCCGACACCTTCTGGGTGAAATTACACATCATAGTCTACTAATGAAAGCATTGACTGAGGATGTCATCTGGGGGTCGTCTGGGGTTCATACCGCAGCAAATTAATGGAAATGATAATTACAAAGTATACGTGTCCATGTCGAACACACCTGTGATCTGTCTTGTTTCTTTTGTTGTGCTTACACGACGCCGCGGGTGATAACTGACTTTACGTATTGTCAAGGTAACAGCGAAAGGAGTCATGATGTTCAAGGATGGAACAATGAGGGTGTTATTATACGGCGTGATCATTGTAACCCGCGTTGTACGTTCAAAGACAACTGCACTAATGTACACATTATGTTCTCGGGTACCAGTGGTTAGTATACTTGTATTAATACGATATAAATTAAATCATTATTCTGATCTCATGGTTTAATTTCAAGCAAATTCGTATCCATTAGCAAGTACTTATATCATTTAACAAGAAACGTTCTTACGACCGTAAGACAATCTTAGCAATTCTTATAGTATGGCTACGAACTGTTCTTAGGTTCGTAAGTACGTTTCGAGAATAGGCCCTCATGTCTCTAGTGTTTGCATACATTTAATCACATTAAACATAATCGTTCTACACGTATAAGTAATATATGCACATTAAATATAATATTTACCTACAAAGCATATGCTTCTGTTTGTTTAAATTTCATACTTCAGTGTTTTGAGATATTTACTATTTAGTACATACATTTACTACAACACGAACTGAAATATTCCTCAATAATAAAATATTAAATTGATATGTAAGATAATAATAATGTTTACATTTACTATCGTATATTGCACACAATATTCGCTTGAAAGCACGTTCATAGCACTACATTATTACCGCGGTTAATGGATCCGTGTGCCCTCATTTTCTTTCGCATCTTCCTGAGGATCGTATAAATTAAACCTGCCGTTTATATAAGACCCTAGAAGATTCACAAATCCAAAATTCGGTTAATCCAAATGTCCACTTTCGGCATTTGTCACAGATTTAGTACTATACCATCTAATAAACACATGCAATTTAAATATACCTTAATTGTAAGACAGTAATACGACATGAATGAGACAACCAATCCCAAACACATTCCTAGCACCTATTGATGAACATAATACCGGTGTGGATCATTAATCGTCTTGAGAAACTTGATATTTCTTCAAGACTATTACTAGTATTACCATCATAGGCCCCCGTTGCTCATAACTAGTGTAGCTACAACTATTGTAAGGTCAATGCTTTCTATTGTGGTGGGAGCCAAGTTACAACTAGTGTAGCGCTACAACTGTTCTGAGCAACGGGCCCCATGTTATGTTATGTGTGTTAAAGGATTTCTCCGGTGCCAGAACAAGTTGCTTTTAATCAATTATATATGTTGAAAATAGATATATAAAACGAA
>JAVCKZ010111169.1:0-10297 GCA_034780755.1 Lepetodrilus elevatus | reverse complement strand
TGCAATTCTTGCTAGCTTCTGTTTTAACAAAAATGTTTAAAAGAAGAACCACATTTAACAGTGGCAGTTGATTATTAGATATGATTAATAATTGAATGTGTATACTAAGTATATATATATTTCTCAATATAATAATTGCACATTGTATGAATATATTTTAACAATATTATTTGTAATTACTATTATAACAGTGTCTCATAAGCCTATATGGCTGGGTGTTTTAATTTATTGTTTGAACATGCAATCTATTTTATATGCACGTGACACTTTAATAAACTATTCTTCTTCTTCTTCTTCATGGTAACACTTCTTCTTCTTCATGGTAATTCTTTTAGAATGGCTTGTATATATTATATGTTATATATGACTATGTATTTTTACTGTATATATATATATATATATATATACAGGGTGAGACATTATCTGTCTGCAATATAATTGTCGTTTCTTGATTGTGACCCCTAAACTGATTGGTTGTTTCGTGTCATGACTTAGGCTACCATATTTACGACTACATGCTCTTCAGTGTATATATCTTTCGTAAATATTAAAGCTAAACTGAGTGGGGTTTTTTAAAAATCGCATTACGAACAATACTAACAAAGAATAACAGTTATAATTTATCATACGATGTACCATATGGTATACTGCAGTATAGCCACGGTAGTTGATATTTGGACGTAGTAATAGTACTGATTACGGTGCGCTTTATAACGAGGAAATTATTATATATTACATAGCTGATGTTACATCTTATGTATACAATGCAACTGATTTATGTCAATATTCCCCACAAAATTACAGAAATTCCACATCAGTTAACAACTTGAAATGCATATATGCATGGCACCACGCTATTCCGTATCCAGTGTTATTAGCGCGGGCTTATATTATCCATATGTACATGTATATGCTAATTACATGATTTTATTTATAATAATACGATCAGACAAACCCTACACCAACTTTATTAACCTATTTAACATTATTTAGCTAGCTCATGTTTGCTGCATCAACAAAAACCTGCTTAGCAATGGGTAAGAATTCGCTGCATGTGTGCGGCACTTATAAAGTTATGTTACACACACGCTACGTCTAGAGTGTGTCAACTTTATCTCTAGCGTGTTCCAGTGAGCGTTTACTGCTGAAAGCGA
Organism: Lepetodrilus elevatus; assembly: GCA_034780755.1. Taxonomy (NCBI): domain Eukaryota; kingdom Metazoa; phylum Mollusca; class Gastropoda; order Lepetellida; family Lepetodrilidae; genus Lepetodrilus; species Lepetodrilus elevatus. The sequence continues at coordinate 9,143 of JAVCKZ010111169.1, read as the reverse complement.
GGCTTATATAAAACAAAGTTTTCACGGCACAAACTTTAAAAGTTCGATAATTTGGCAAATTATCATATTAATTCTAACCGATGTACGCTGTATTAACAAGGCGACATTTGAGGTGTATACGATTCGTCCTATGGAGATCTAATACACAATTCAATGACTTGGTGATGTTTAGAATATTTGCTTCCTCTAAAATGTTCGCATACGCATTGATAATAATATATTAAGTTAGCAATTGCTATATTTATTATTTAATTGATATCCAAAAAAAAATAAAACCTAGATTCGTGCTCGTAAATAACTCGCACGGAGCAGGATTTCACTCGTATACATATGAAATGTCCAAACAGCTGGAGTGTGGATGCTTTCCCCGACACGATACCAGTAATAATTAATTCTGATTTGTCAGCAAAATGTAACCGTATACGCTGTTAAGGTAGGTTAAATTTCATCCAAAGATTATGTCGCACACTTTGAGAAAACAAGTCTATGAGTTTTTAACGTATAAACCTTCAAAAAATTAGTTAATATTAACGGTTTAACAAACATAGAGGGCAAGGGGAAATAGTCTGAATCGAAGAACGTGGGAAATATTGTGCACAAAAACTGCAGCGATCCAGTAACCGAGGTTCTCAGGGTCTTGAGTTCATCGTTTTCGTCAATAAATTGTATATTTTTTCGAAATAATGAAAAACTCGTCTCGTTAAATCTGATAAGGTGATTCATGCGGCAAGTTTGACAAGTGAAAACACAGTTGTTTGCGACATATTTCTGAGAAAATAATGTTTGGGTTGATTATTCAATGATTGGACAAATTCGTTCACTGCGAACTCGCCAGACACGAATTGCTTTAAAGAGTGAATTACATGTTAACGGCCTAGTAAGAATATGTAGACATGCTCATAATTTTCGGATAGATCTTTATAAAAAGGCGCTAGGAACACACACGTTACCACGTGTGAATGCTTTAACTCGTTTGACAATGCTTGCTCAATTAACATTTATATGCGTCTCTTTCTCCACAAATTGAAATACAAGTACTTAAACAAATATACTTACGTGAATTTGACGCAATAATATATGCAATATGTGCAGCATGCTAAGCATTTTGGACGCTAAACGTGAAGAGGATATTTCGCTTGATTCACACTTTCCAAATTGGGTGAATGTTCCTACAAGTGGCAAGAGTTCAAATGTCGTTTCACATGCCCGTAATAATATAGGTTTATTGCCCCCAACACTGAGCCTATTTATTCTGTTAATTCTATACTTGAAAGCCCCACAAAATGCTTAATCTTGTAAACAATTCTTGGAAAAACATTGGCACTCTTGGAAAAAGTAATTTTCTTGGGGTATGTCGAAATCAAATCAAGTCACTGGCTGAATACATTTCAATTTCCCAAGGATAAAAACTGTTGAAAGATTGACAATTTAATCTCCAGCATTCAGATAACTCTGGAGGTTTTTTCTTATCTCAGTAAGGTATTCGGGATTATAGGCCACACAACGATGAATAAATGGTATTGTCTCCTACAGCACATCTAGTGGAAACATCTTGAGAAGGGACGAATTTATTACATTGAGAGTTAAAGTTCGAGGAGGTTTGAGAGGTTTGGGCATATATAACAACAGATTAGATTGCTTTTGACGTGTTCCGTCTGTTTAAGAGCCTTCTAGCATTTAAACAACAGCCAAAGCGTTAACATTTGTAAAGCAACTATAACAAGCGGCCGAAAACATTGCGGTAGGGAGCTCAACTTTTTCATCCAAGTGTTGAATGAAATTAACTTTCAAATCAGGAAATAATTCAAGGATATATCTATAACATATCTATGTACTCGCTTAAATGTTTGAAGGGGATAATATATACGCATTATCGCAATAGCTAAAGTTTTTCGGATGAAACGTTCATTTGCAGACACTTGTTCGTGACGGGTGTTTACCAACTAAACATGACCGACTATGTGAAGGATTGGAGTTACCCGCCCTTGTCATGATTGTTGTCAAGTGTAGATTTCCGTTCTACAAAGCGCCAATGGATGAGTTCAAATCCACGGCATTCACATGTGATATATTAATTTATTTTTCTACGACTTTTCCGGGGAATTTTATAAATAAATAGCTCATATAGAAATCCCCGTATGGCATATTATAATTGTTATCAAATAATCTCAACAATTCCTCAAAATAATAGCGAATATTCGGAGGATGAAACCCAAATTAGAATCTCTGAAAGTTTATACATAGCTTTTAATTTTAATGTTTAACAATGGCAAATAAACATAATAACGCTTCATATAAACATATTTTTAAATTATAATTTTTAATAGCCTTATTATAATCAGACCGGAAACGGATGCGATTCTGATATATATCCAAGCCGCTAGTTTGTGATTTAACTGGCACAGTATGAGCTACTATTGTATTACTGCAGTATGAGCGAAAATTAATACCTGAATATAATGAGATTAATTTATTATTTTGCAATGTTTCCCTTAATTTTATTGACTTTATCATATCAATCTGACTTAATACATAATTAAAGACGTGATTTTGTTTTCACATATATCTTTACCAAGATCTACATAATTTTGAATAATATTCAAATGGCAAGTTAAAGACCGTGATATTGGGTATGTGTCATACATAATCCCTATCAGATAACAAAATAGTAAATGCTGAAATTTGAAAATGTATTTATATAAATAGCATCACGTACACAATGCCATTATCGCCTATCTATAGGTGAGATATTCCTGCCACGACGTATAACAGTATACGCGCAAACAAATTATATGCATGCACGTACATTTGCATCGCTTAAGGCTTCATACGCATTATTTCGCCATGTAATTTGATCCTTATTCTTCACCTATAGTGCATGAGAACCACATGTTCGTGAGTCGTTGCCCTACATTGACAACCCCCATCGTTCCTCACCCCCCATCCCCACCCCCTCTCAAAAAAATATATATAAAAAAAATTATCCACAAGTGTCAAGACCGTAACATATTAATTGTTTTGTGTGTGTGTGACCCACATATCATAGACAACATTTAGTGCCTAATGGTACATTACTTATACTTATACATTCAACATGTAGATCTACATCAAATTCGTTCATGATGCTATTCTATTATGAATTACTGATATAAAATTATAAGGCAATACGTATTAACTTCTCAAGACGCACTCTGATAAAGGACACTACTCAAGGCTAATATTCTAAGACAAATTTTACAAATTTAATTTTAAAACAAACACATGTGAATAACAACATACATGTATTGTCATTATGTCAATTAGTCTACCAATCCTTATTCCTGAATTCGAGTCTATTTTATATACAATCTGTGAACTACGATTAGTAATAATTTTCAGTACTAAATTTCAGTTCAAGCAATTTATCGTGACTACTGCTATACTCTATTCATACTAGAATCCGTTTGCAATTGCACATTTTTTGTTAGTTTCAGGATGTTTTGATTCATGATCATTAAACTGATACATGATAATAATATCATACTTTTCATGGCAAAACATAATTACATGCTAAAGAATAACCATAGTATGAATGTAATAAGTTAATAACCATAGGAATCTCGTAATAACTACAGCGAACATGAACTATTCATTCAACTAAACTCTTACCGTTTTATCTTTCCAAACTTTTTGATCGATGTTAATTCAGATTTTCTCTAAATTTCTGAGACAGATGCTGTCATACATTAGTAGAATGGCAATATACTGTTCGGAAGGTCAGTATATACCCCGTTCTCGTATGTATAATTCATGGGTTCTGCGTGGGGGTCAAGTGTCAAGGGTCATAGCACGGGGGTAGGCGTAAGGGGTGGCCGGAACGAGAGGGTGTTGACATTGTGACACCATGTATATTTCCTACACTGTCTTATAGCAGCACAGACACTGAACGTTCATCATGCTCGATGAGGGCTGGTAATGAAAATATATAAATACATTGACTGATTATATAATGATAGGGATGCCAGTAAATTTATTTCCCGATAGGACACGCGCACACGCCTATGATAGTACATGCTGACACCGTACGATGCCACTTGTATAATGTCAAAGATTCGATATTACGTATAAAACTGCAGTGGTCCTACTTTAAAAACATAATTTGCATAAGCTACTGTTTTCATTAAATTGTCTTACAATTAAATGCGTAAAATGCTATTGTGTCTTGTATACGACAAAACCTTGTACATTTAATTTAGTTGTATTTAATAAACCGTATAATATCACAATGCGCAGTACATGGATCTATTGAATACTTTATATTTTAAAAAAAGAAGAGAGAACCTTTTCGACTAGCAGTTACATGTACCACTCACATTATGACGATTGATGTGTAGATATAAAACTATAAGGAGACCTCTGTATATATAAAACTATAGGAGACCTATGTGATTTGAGGATGTTTCATCATACAATTAATTGATGTTCGATACATCATCTACCATAGGCAATGCTGCCAATTAACATGGTAATAAAGAAAGAAACAAACAAACAAGAACATAACTATACCCAAAAAAAACAACAGTAAAAAGTAAAATATCGTATATTGCAGAATATAACCTTTTAAAGGAACTACTGTTGTTGTTGTTGTTGAACATGTATATTTCAAGTCAAAGGCCACAGGACATACAATATGAGTAATGAAATACAAAATATACAAGATTTATAATACAACATGTAGAATACATATAGAGGACGGTACAGGAACTGTTGACATTTCTAAAACGGAAATGATAAATGGTATTAAATATTTCGATATTTCGATCATTACGTGCTCAAATAAATGGTTATTAGCAATCAGATCGACACTGATTTACTAGTAGTTTCAATTTCAAATATGGCTGATATGTCGAATTTCCCATCTTATAAATGGGATGCTGTCATCGTGTATGGATATGCTGCTTGTAGTTGTAGATATGATATGATATGATGACATTCTACGAACGACAAACACATCAACTGAAGCTATGGAAACCATGAGATTTACACGCTACTCATTATGTAGAGGAAGAAGTAAATACGTGAAATAGAGGAAGAAGTAAATAGGTGAAATAGAGGAAGAAGTAAATACGTGAAATAGAGGAAGAAGTAAATACGTGAAATAGAGGAAGAAGTAAATAGGTGAAATAGAGGAAGAAGTAAATAGGTGACATTGCTTATGATGAGTTTATTCTTACATGTAAAACCTTATTTTGCTTTTCATTGTTACTTTATTTGTAAATTTTACATATCTATAATGCTTTATATTTTCTTCTTTGCTTTATATATTTTATAAAATATAATCATCGTGAAATAGTTTCTGTTAAACCAATTAGTAGTATCATTCATGAACATAATTATTACACACACAAAAAGTAGGATGGAAATGTATGTACTTGATTTCTTAAATAAAAATCGAAATATACACTCACTTGCATGATTATTATCAACATTTAATGAATATGATAACTAAGGATAAACACAAGCTTTAACAAAAGATAACAAAGCATTATTGTACTAAGAAAATAATCGTTCTATAATTAACGGCAACAGATAGTTTTACATAGCCCACGTATCAAGCAAAACTTTAAAAAATTAAACCGCGATTTTATTTTAATTATTGGCAACACGTGAAAATAACTTTGGTAATTTTTTCCAGATGCTCTAAAATGGAGATAATATCTATTTCAAACAAATAACAATAGCAAAGTGTTTAAAAGGTTATCTGTGGACAAGAGGCGTGTTTAATAGCTGGAAACCCTACCCAGCAGATCTGCTCGCAACCCAGCGATAAGATCTGCGGCACAAGAAGGTTTAACTAGGGTTCCGAGCCGCTGACACGAGGAGATACCGGACTTTCATGTTGCGAGTGATTGACTTATCTCCGTGTAAATTCCGTGTTATTTGATTCCATTTTTTCCCTCTCTCCTCTCGTCGCCTGTTATCTCACTAGACCAATTGCTATACATGGGAAAACAGATATATTATTGCCTGAATATCAGTTCTCGGTGGTATTGGGTTTAATTAGCGTTAAAGACTTGATGAATTTTAAATCGGCTAATTTTTTTAAGGGAATAATACTAATAAAATTAGTGTAGAAATGTAGGATGTGGATTAATTGTATTCAGTTGATTGTTGTTGATGTTAGCTGATTAAATATGTGGTTACGAGTCGTTTTCAAGATTATTTCACTCATCGCGGGTTTGCATTCGTTTTGGGGCATCTTTCTTTTTTTGTTATGAACCTTTTTGACGATATTTATTTATTTATATCTTTTTAATCTTTTTTAAATATGTGTTTATGTATTTTATTTTTTTAATGTATTTTTTATTAGTTTTATCTCAGGTGTTAATTACAGTAGTTGTTTTTAACAGGTAGACCTACAGGATGACATACAGGATATGTCTAAAAATAGAATTCGCACCACTTGCGAGCGCTCTATTAATACAACTATAATTGGTAATGAATTCCATTTTCTCGTTAACGATATAGCTCGTTTTTGTAATAGACTATGCATATTTTCAGATGGTGACAGTAAAATGTAAATAAGTATTTAATTTTAATTTTTACTACTACTACTACTACTACTACTACTACTACTACTACTACTACTACTACTACTACTGCTACTACTATTACTACTACTGCTACTATTACTACTACTGCTACTGCTACTACTACTACTAATAATTCCATATTTTATTTTATTTTATTTTTGTAGTTTACTACTACTACTACTACTACTACTGCTACTACTACTACTTATGATAATAATTTCATATGTTATTTTATTTTTGTACTACTACTACTACTACTACTACTACTACTACTACTTCTACTACTACTACTACTACTTATGATAATAATTTCATATTTTATTTTATTTTTGTAGTTTTACTACTACTACTACTACTACTACTACTACTACTTATGATAATAATAATGGAGATGGTTCACTATGCACAGCAGTGCTTCTTCTGAACCTCATGGGGAGTATACAACCCAAACTGCCGTTAGCGCTAGAAGATTATCTCATCCTACCGTGTGCGTATTTAGCTTTAATTGTGCCATAATTTGTATAATTATTTAATGAAATATTATGATAAACGTATGTAAACATTTTTTTTTATGATAAACGTATATTTAAAAAATGCAACAACTTACCCAGGGGACAAAGTGTTGAGGTCTCATTACGATAGGATCTTCCAGAATTACGAATAAGAAAAGACCGAGGCATAGTTTATGTCTGTGATTTCGCAGTCGCGTGTCGCTTTAACAGACACGTGTGGAATGAAATATCACTTTCGTTTATGATAACGTTAAAGCCACTCGTCAATGATATAGACAAATCGACGCATGCGCAAAAAGGATTCCATGATCGAGTCGTAGACTGACACATACAAGTTGTATATAACACGAATAGAATGTTTGACAGTCCTTTTTACTGTTTTGGTTACTACGAACGACGGGACACTTAAACATTGCTAATGGGGGTCATGAAAATGAAGGAGTGTCTCAACTTTGAGCATAAATTTATACCTAAATGGAATAGTTGTTAATTCTTTAAGCAAATGTGAATTTTGAGTAATATATATTTTAAAAGAAATCCGTATTCATAATCATTTTACTATGCAATATCAGATCTATATAATTAAATGAAACCACTATAAAGCGCATTAGGAATATTAATAATGTAAAAACGATTTATTTTCTGTAATATATTATTTGTAACATCCCATGATCATGGCGCATTGACACAATTTAAATGACGCATTATTTGGAAATGCCAGTTCGAATTCTCCAGGATTATTACATTAATGGTGTATACATCTACAACCAATCACGCTAGTAGTAGTATCTTGACGATGTAACTTTCGGAGCGGAAATTCTCTCTCCAAGTACAGGAAATATAGAAATGAAGCACATACGTCTATTTCCCTACAAGACTGATATAAATCATCATAATAATAAAAGGATGAATAATAATAATAATAATAATAATAATAATAACACCCCGGAAATCACGCTGGCAACGAATTTATCCAAGATTGTAATAGTTCTACACTATGAACGTACCAGTTTTGTGGATATTCATGCAGAAATGTCTTTCTAACGTGCAAACCGATGGGGTTTGCAATGACGTCACAATCATTTATGTCTCATTATGAGGCAAACCGGGGTGTAACACTTTTCACAGGACTCCTCTCAACCAATCAAATCGCTAGAATCGACGCATATTTTAGATAAGCAGTTTTAGACGGGGTTTAGACGTTATAAGTGTATACTATTGTTTATATATTATTATTTGTACATGTATATGCATTTTTTTATATATGCCTTCTTATACAGTAATACAACCAACGTGTACAGCTATGGTTCCGAAAATAGCTTTCCTAGTATGTTCCTAGTATATGTATTGAATACAATAATTTAAGGTCCGGCAGATATTTTGTGGGGAAACTTTCTGCTATATTCAGCACTCGACGTTTGGAATCTGATACCATGTTCTTCTTCCAGTTCCAATGTGTTTTCTTCCAGTTCCAATGTGTTTCCAAGTTCTGAAGAGCACCTGGATCCACACATTTGGGAATAATTCTTTGTTGAAATTATAGAAAGTTAAATCAATATGTCCAAAAAGGCTACTAACCCTGGATTCATTTTTATAAAGTATGTCTAGGCTCGAACCCAAGAATATCCAATACAATCCTCAATGGAACTTTGAAACAAACTCCATTTTCTCGTAAATTGTGTAACTTTTTGTTAAAAATAGACTATCTATAGCCTCACATGGTGAAAGTAAATATAAATATGAACTTTCCCATTTTATTTTATTATTTGAATAGATGGGTCTTGAGTTTAGGTTTAAATGTCACAAAACTGGGACGGTCACGGAGTTCTTGCGGGAGAGTATTCCAGATTGAAAGAACAATAAATGAAAATGAAGGATGGGCATAATGTACTGTTTTGACTTTAGGGATGCAGAGAAGAAGTAGTAGTAGTAGTAGTAGTAGTAGTAGTAGTAGTAGTAGTAGTAGTAGAAGAAGAAGAAGAAGTAGTAGTAGTAGTAGTAGTAGTAGTAGTAGTAGTGGTAGTAGTAGTAGTAGTAGTAGTAGTAGTAGTAGTAGTAG
>JAVCKZ010111158.1:0-10297 GCA_034780755.1 Lepetodrilus elevatus | reverse complement strand
GAGAGAGAGAGAGAGAGAGAGAGAGAGAGAGAGAGAGAGAGAGAGAGAGAGAGAGAGAAAGAGAGAGAGAGAGAGAGTGAGAGATAAAAATGGAGAGGATAGGAGAGAAAGAGTGAGCAAGTGGGGTGGAGAGAGAAAAATTGTAGAATATGTTACATGTGTGACAATGATAGTTTTTGTTTGTTTATGTATACAAAAATAGAGGGGGGAGAGTGAGAGAGAGAGAGGGAGGAAAGAGAGGAGGAAAGAAAGAGAAAGGGGAGAGATGGAGACAGAGATAGGGTTAGAGAGAGGAGCCAAACTATAGAATCTCCATATTGCATAGATTTACGTTGTCTACGATGTCAAACAGCCGGTCTGATTGATTAGGCTCTCATCCAGACTTCAGTGGTACTAATAGTGTTCAGTTTCCTATCAGACACTGCGTATTCTCAGTGGCACATTCTCAACTGACTAAGTTTGCTATGATTATAGAGATGGGCCTCAGAGCTGCTCTCAAGTCTACGGTGCTAATATCACAGCTTGTCAGTTTACAGCAGAGCAAACCTGCAACACCTATAGCACTGAGAGTTGCAGTATACCTGCGAAAAACCGGCTGATATTGAAGAATGAAGAATGATAACTATAATTAACTATACTGCAAGAGTTCCCACAGTGAGTGACTCCTATCCTGGCGTCACCTGAAAGCTAACCTGCAGACACTGATGCATAGATTCCAAGTTAGATATGACCCACATCCATTTCCTTCTATACGAAATGAGTGAAAGATTCCCGCAGCAACGTTAAACTCCATATTCACTCTATACGAAAGTTCCAACTAGTTTTCTACATGGAATATTGTTTCTGAATAATAACGTACTCAGATATAGTACAGTGTTCGAAATAATAGGGAGTCCGGGGGTCATTTGAAAATCTGCAATGTTAAATGTATCTGTGTGACCCCTGAAAATTACAGATTTTATCATCTTTAACATTGGGCCTATGGAGAATGACCCCCTCATTATTTTCATTATTTCGAACACTGTAGTACATATCAATAAAGATACATTTCAAACAAGAAAGTATACAATAATTACATCCATAATTTTAGCTTGGACATCTTATATATTGGAAGGCTTTTGAAGACATTATGTATCTGTCTGTAGATTCTAAATATTTAATGTAAAATCTGTAGCCTCTTGCTCAGCCAACATCCATTTCCTTCAATATACAAAAGATCAAACTATTTTTCTACATGATATACAATTTCTGAATAAGAAATTACTCAGATATACAGTTACATATCAATAAAGATACTTTTCAAACAAACAATTCTGCAATAATTAAATCAATAACTTTAGGCTGGACTTTTCATGTATTGGAACTTGGAAGGCTTTTGAAGACATTATGTGTCAGTTTGTAGATGTATTCTAAATATTTAATGGAATTCTGTAAAAGTTGTAGCCTCTTGCTCAGATCCAATAGAAATTAACATAAGGGTGCATAATCTCAGCGCTATTTCTTTGTTACCACATTGCAACCTGCAAGAACGTTATTTGCTAGATCGATAAAGAAATTTTCCTTGCGGGATAATATTGGTGTCGTGCTGGGAATTATGTCATATAACTAGTAAATCAATGAATAAGCCAGAACTCAGTCAATATATGGCCATTCTCATAATTTGTATACACCAAGTAAAATACACTCTCCAGCTATTTTGTCGTCCAAATACATTTATAGTCTGGCTGGTACATGTTACAAACTACTGTTTGTACCGTTACTCGAAAACTATTTAACACCGGTCACTTAAATTTGGCCCAGTGTTATGAAATATGTGTACCCTACTTGTTCCAAAATTACAACTTCGTAGATTGTCGAATGAATATTCTGTCTATTTAAACTATTACTTCACATGGTACCTGCTAAACTGTAGTCCAAAACAAATGTTGCCATGCCATGTTTCATTTTAAAATCGAAAATATATTATGTTAATGTTCAGTATGAATATTTTGTTCAATCGTATTACAAAATGTGGTGTGTGCGTAATAATCAATGGGAAAAAATCAGCATGATCATATTAATTTTTCTCAATATATATAGGGCGTGAAAGTAATGGTGGGAGCCTCATTGTGAAACTGACTTCCTGGGGCAGGAGGCTCCTAATAATGACAACTACTACTAGAATAAGCGGCAAGCTCATATAACTGCGCATTCATTAAGAACCAGTTGAGAAAAACCATTGTTCCCATTGTTACGTCATGAGTATTGTTCCTACAGTCTACTGCAAGTGTAGTGGTGTATGTGCGAAGCGCAGAGCAACACATTTGCACTAGTTTACGTGCTGCCCCCACCACTTACACCCGCTATTATATTGTCTACTGCATAGAATATGATAAATGTCCTATCAATGTCTATCATAGTGCATAGTGTCTGTTGCATGACCCGGGTGGTCCCGAGGTCCCGAGGTCCCGAGTGGTCCCGAGTTGTCCTTCCTGCAAGAAGTTGCTGACAAGTGCAAGGCTAGTTCACCTCCACTGACCAGCCATAGTGACATCAAAATAGCATTAAACCGATTAGCGATAATTGGCTCCTATACCTCGGTCACATGACACACACACATAGCTACACTCGCTGGCTGAAATATCAATGAAGCCTAGCGAGGGAGGGAGAGCGTGGGGCCAGATATAGAGGGACTGTTTTCATTTGTTGTTTCTCCAAGCTCGTCATGCTATCAATAGATGACGCAGTAATCATCAGCGGACGCCATTGTGCGCGGACAATCTGCTGGCGGTGTCAACTGATCCGTCCCGTGTGACAATAACTACAAATTATGGGAAACACAAATTACAATTTGCTGGAGCAATGATTGGGAGTTTGCAACAACATTTGTGTGAGATGTATCCAGGCATGATACACAAGTGTGTGGTGATTAGCCAATTGTATCATAACTTCTGTCACAGAATGAAGACAATTAACATTGATCAACGTATGAAATAACGATCAACGTAAACTCTCAATACCAACTGGGTTTGTTTTTTCCCATTTATTTTCATTGGGGTTTAGAGTTGTTTTCTAGATTCTATCACCAATATCACAACTTGTCAGTTTAGGGAAGGAGTGAGTGAGTGAATATGGAATTTAATGTCGCTGCGGGAATATGTCACCCATCTGCAACAAGTTTAGGGAAGGAGGAAACCCGCAACAATCGTAATGCTGAATGTCGCAGTAAACCTGCGAGCACCGGCTGGTACTGACAGACCAAGGTTATCTGCATTGCCACTCTACTGACAGCACATCCTACACATCATTCTAATATGAGCAATATATACAGTCCAGGGTTTCTCCGAACATGCAATCCTGCGTCCCATACGCAAAAATTGCAAGTTTGGACGCACTTTATTAATACAAATTGTTGATAAGTATTTCAACATGCGTCTCCGGGACTCTCGAAAATTTAAACCTGTGGAACCCTGCAGTCACAGTAGATTTAGTATGTGAAGGCATGAATAGTGATGAACTAGGTCCATGAATGCCTATCCGTATACTAGACTATACCTAGTATGGGCAATTACGTCTACCATCATGCACACAAATCTACAGCCTCCTTCAGAACTAAGTATGGAAGGCTGTACTTGACTTCTACCCTCCATTATCTGAGTCAGGACTGTAAAGAGGCAATCAGCTGACATTTATTGATAATAGCTGTCATCCGCAGATACAACGGAAAGGTCACACTGGAAGAGAATCTAAACTTTTTACAGTTTGTTCCGCAAGACAAAATGTCAATGTGAAAACAGACAGTTCTCAAATACGTTGTTTTGCGAGGTAATTATTTTAGAGTGTAAAAAAATAATACTCCTAGAAGGAAATGGGTTAATGTAAAAATGAAATACAACTAGTATTGAATCCTGTCAGTGGACGATCCCGGTGTGGCCATTATAATGTCTGTTTGCCCATAATGTGATTTAGAGTAATTGGAACAAGACAGCTACACATTGAATTGTAAGACAATATAGAGAGTAATTCTATAGCACTGGCGATTACACGATAACAGAACATGTTTGATATGAAAGCATCAAATGTATTTGAAATTTATCATGTTTTATATGTTGGATGTATATGGAAGTTTACATTTAGATATATCCTAATTAGTATTTTTATACTTTTGTCTAATACCTCAATTATATTAGTTTCTTCATACCCTAACAAAATTACTTGATTTGCAACATTTTGAAAAATATCTGTTGTGTGCATATTTAACTTGCTAGTCTATTACTTGCTTCCATTGAATAAAAAATAAGTTGGCATCAGTGAAAGATCCAACCTGACCAGTGAGTTGACCAGTGAGTTGACCAGTGAGATGACCAGTGAGATGACCAGTGATGACCAGCCAAACTGACCAGCCAGCCAGACCCATGAGACACTTCCCACCACTTCTGACCATTCTGGCTGTCAGTATAGTCACAAATTACAACCTACATGGGTCCGCTGAGTATTTTCAATACAGACCCGCACAGTGAAGGCAAACTGCTGTATTCACCATGACAGAGGAACAAACCCTACTGTTAGACTTATAGGAGAAGGATCCATGGAACATCTCAGATTATATATTATGTAAACTAGAACTGGGGTGGTAAAGTAATCATAGGGGTTTTTGAAGTTAACGTGGCAAAAGTGGCAAAAATCGTCCTTTGTCATGACAAGAGATTGTAATTACATTGATATGAAACACTGTACTGTGGATTCTGTGTGTTGATTAACCCTCGCCCTGCTGAAGGCGAGTTAACTTGCCCGATCACATGCAGAAATAGAACACTTTGATTTTTTATTCAGCAGGGAGAAAGTTAACTGAGAGATTATATTTGTCCAATCCATCATTCTGCTTTCTTAAATCTTTCTTAAAACAAACATGCAAGTCCGTGTGGACTGTATTGTGGTAGATTTGTATTGTTGTGGAAGCTGCTCATATCGTTGTGGTAGATGCTCTAGTAAGTAAAACAATTAACAATGCACTGTCAACATTATTTTAAGTGACCTTTCAATTTCAGGTCATACTGTTCATGTTGTGTCATATCATTGTTCATGGTATGTCATACTATTGTTCAAGGGTTGTCATACTATTGTTAAGGTGTGTCATATCATCACTTATGGTATGTCATACTGTTCAAGTTGTGTCATACCATTGCTTATGATATGTCATATTGTTAAAGTTGTGTCATACTACTGTTCAAGTTGTATCATATTACTGTTCAAGTTGTGTCATACCATTGCTCATGGTATGTCATACTGTTCAAGTTGTGTCATAATAATAATAATAATAGGCCACTTATAATGCGCCAAATCCACCCCCTAAGGCTTACTAATGCTTATGGTGTGTCATACTGTTCAAGGTATGTCATACTATTGCTCACGATGTGTCATATAATTGTTCCAAGGTATGTGACACATGTATCATTGTTCGAGGTGTCAGGGCCACTGCGACAGTGCCGGCTTGTTTCCGATACTCCTGTACAGTCAGGCACAGGTCAGTGAACTCATCTAGCCTAAGCTTTTACTAATCTCAGATCTCGCCAACATATCCCACTCTTCCGTTCAATCTACTAATGTAGAAAAATGCGTATTATAGCCTCAAGACGGAAATGGCATCAATATTTCATCAATATACCAAGTATTTACCATTACTGGTTTGGGAGATTAGATTTGTGTGATTGATATAGCTGGTGTATGCATTCATAGCATGGAGTTGATGATCTCATTGAAAAACTGCCAATTGGTACATAGATCTCAGGGCTTCCCTGTACAAAACAGCGCAAGTCTAAAATAACCATATCTCCAGCCTTGGTAATGGGGAAGCTTAGAGTTACAGTTAACATAGAGTTATGCTGGTTTGTACGGGACGGCCCAGGAATACTCTCAAATAATTCATTCATATAACATTACGATTATATTCTCTCACAAGGATTCCTCTCAGGAGTTGGTATCTGATTCGATTTAATAACAGTACGGGGTGAGAGTTGGGCACCCGTGACTAACAAACATCTATTGCATCTCAAGATGACCCAGTGAAGCGCTCACGAACACGGTGAAGTGGGCCGGTGGTATGAAACGTGGAAGCAACGTAACCACTCTCTTTGGATGGCACTGTTCCCAGAGGAATATTCCGAATCTGATTTGGCTTCTTGCACAATTGATGCCGACATAAATGGATTGAATGATCTGACAATTCGGACGTCCTGGATCTGCAGCGGTGGTATGTACATAGATATGTGGTAGCCCTGGGAGATGTGCCGCCTACATATATTCATACGTCTGGGGCGTTGTACTCGACTACAAAAGTATCACCGCCAGTCCAGTACTGTAGTTAGACCTGTCTGAAACTCGGAGAAGTCTGCCAGCACTGGAAGTTTAAATCTGAATTAGCAAGAGGATCAATAAATGATGCATATAGAAAATTATGCGGAATACTTGATTTACAAGACAGCTGTCTCCTTATCTTGGACAGGTAATTAAAAGTACAGTAACTAACAGTTAGAATGCTGCAAGTTAGACCCCAAAACTCTTACAAGACATTTCATTGTTCCGTGATTTCTATGTTCCAGCATTTTATGGTGATTAATGATTTGATCCTTCGATTACAATTCCTTATATGGTGACTCACTGGGACTGACCGGAGCGGCTATATCTACGTTATATGGGTCGGCTATATCTACGTTATATGGGTCCCAATTGGGATCGGATACGCGAAAGATCTGGGCCGTTTCCAGCCTAAGTCTTACACAGTGATTAGATCTACATGTGTTACAACTGGGATCCATTGCCTCCAAGAACAAGGCAACTGTTGACATATTAAAGTGTGAAGTGTGTAAGAGGTAGTTTGGAAATGTTTCATCGCCCATCGCGGGACCCGAAGAGGTCTCACCAGGGATATTAAGAGAGGATGCCACAGCACAGGAATCAATCCCAAACACAATAATAGGATCATTAGCTTTAATGGTGAAACACTCGACTATGTTCCAGGAGTCCGCTCACACTGGTCTCATAAATATATTATGACATTATCCGTGAGCTTCTGTGACATAGAAGCACAGTCTGCCACCGCTGTTTGCCAAATCAACCTCCTGGAACCCTTTCATTGTGAGACTTGGCTAGGACAAGCCTACTGCCAGAGGTCCTCCACAGACAGCACGGGGCAAGACACCACAATGGGCCTCAGTACAAGACACCACAATGGGCCTCTGAAACATGTTACTGCCAGAGATGACCTCCAGATGGACCTCTGTATAAGACACCACATTGGGCCTCCATACAAGACACCACAATGGGCCTCTGTACAAGACACCACAATGAGCCTCCGTACAAGACACCACAATGGGCCTCTGTACAAGACACCACAATGGGCCTCTGTATAACGCCACAATGAGCCTCCGTACAAGACACCACAATGGGCCTCTGTACAAAACACCATGAATGGCCTCTGCAGTGTGTAAGGCCCATCATGGTGTCGTGTACCTCCACATTATACCATGATATAATACCATAGTGCTCCCTCTGCCCTGTGTAAACTTCTCATACAAGATTGTAGACTGACACCATCAAATTTGCCCTGGACATCAGTGTTCATTCTGAACAGTGGCACACGAAAGCTAGGTTTTGTTAGACCGGTCTAGGAGGAGGTTCTAGCCAAGTCTCAATCAGGTTTGCCGGCCGCACAGATCAATACAGAACTGTTGGGGGTCACTGCCAATAAAAACACTGTGATGACACAGTTTTCCCCGCCCGCACCCATTCATCCATGGCAACATTTGCCCATTTGATGAATCCATATGATATTTATGAGCAGGACTACCTTCCTGATGCTGGGGAGACAAATCTGTTTGCTGGAGAACCTGGAGACGATAATAAGCCGACATGGAGATTCCATAATTGTCCTGATACAGGAGATATAAAGACGTCAGGAAAACACTGGTGGTGTTCTACGAGCACGGGATGGCAGGACGCGAGACAATCCTGCCGGGATCAACACTTATTGAAAGCTGAACAATGAACACATTGAGGAAATACATACTAGAAATCCATACATATCTGCTTATTAAACTTGTATAAGACTAGCGTACATTGGTAAACACAACACTACAAATATATAGTATGTATGAGTGAGCTCAACCTTTTAACAGTTAAACCAAGCTTAAAACTAAATCGACAAACTTGTGGTTTTCAAAAATAAGTTCAATTATTGTAATCCTGAAAATATGGGCTAAATGCTGTTCTAGTATTATTCTTGTGATGTACTTGAACTATGTGTATTCAAGAAATAAAGAATATCTCTATTTATAACACAAGGAAAAGATATCTAGTGATCAGTATTAGTAAGTAACATTTGACATAGCTAACCATTAAACCGTAGAGTGAGAATTCCCCAAATTGCTTGTATCGTAGTGTGTATTGAAAGGATTGCTGGTTTTGGCATACACAAGGAAATAAAATGAATAATACAATGCCAATGGGGAAATGTACCAGCAGATATTAGTACTGGAGACTATTATTCTAATCATACGGAGCTCGTGTTCCTCTATTACTTCACAAAGTGACAGGCGAGGTGTAGTAATTTAATCTCGTGTTAAGACTCTTAATTCGCTAAATTTCTGACAGTCTGTAAGTTTACTACTAAAAGTATGCATTGAGGCAACGAAACAGAGATTATAATATATGATAAACAATGAAATTTGGAAAGCTTTTCTTTGTGGCTTTAACATTTCCAAAATAATTAATGTGTAAACTTTCAGTACTGGCACTGTTGGCAGGGTAAAGATGTGGAAGACCTTTCTGTAGGAATGTTCAAAATTTCCTCATAACTTAGTAAATGTGGATTGCTGTCAGCAGACTCTATGTAACACAGGTACAGTGCCATCTTCATTGGTACCACTGCATACACGCAATCATCATTACATGATTTATTATTAATATTAATATTAGTAGTAGTAGTAGTAGTAGTAGTAGTAATATTATTATTATTATTATTATTGTTATTATTATTAATATTATTATTATTATTATTATTATTGTTGTGAGTAGTAGTAGTAGTAGTAGTAGTAGTAGTAGTAGTAGTAGTTAGTAGTAGTAGTAGTAGTAGTAGTAGTAGTGTTATTATTATTAATATTATTATTATTGTTATTATTGTTATTGTTGTGACCGGTATGTATTTAAAAAAAATCATTCTTCATTACAAAAAGGAAAACTGATATCTGTATTGTGTGCTGTAGTATTTATCAAATTAATGTGATTCACTGGTGCGTTAATCTCATAATGCCGTAGTCGTCTCGGCGAGATTGAGCCGCGCACAAAGCGCTGCCAGACCCAGATGTATTTTACTATGAAATCCAAGTATTATAGGTCAGAACTAGATGAATGCTTCCAGATTACGATAAGGAATCAATAGAAATATAATTAGAGTCCAGCAACTTCTTCACCTGCAACTGATGGCCAGGACAGACGCTACGTACGGGAAACGCCGACACCCATCTACACGCTGGCCGTTGTGCTCAGAACGGATTCACTTACGACGTTGTCTTGGCATGCCATCACAACTGGTCAGCAACAATATATTTGAAAATGTGAGCAGTAACATAACTGGTCAACAATAACTCAGTTAGTCAACAATATGTATACCTCGTCTACAATAACTCAGTTAATAACATATTTGGTCAGCAATAACTCAGTTAGTCAGCAATAACATAAACTCATTCAGCAATAAAATAACCAGACAGAAAAAATTCAGTTAGTCAGCAATAACATAATTGGTCATAAATAATTTTATTTATGAATAGGATCTAGCTATAAAGATTGTTCTTTTTGTAATGGTGCAAACATTCTAAGACAAAAACCTACATTTGTTTTCTGTTTTGGAAGTTTGTGTCTTGTTTTACATTCAATAAAGTAGTTATTGAGATAATCTATCAAAACACAGATATCAAAATATTTCATGCAAAATGATACTCAACAATAACCCATTTAGTCAGCAATATCACAACTGTTCAGTGATAACACAATGTTACAACAACAGATAACCTTCAAACACAATTACACAACACGCTAAACATAGCTCTCCAATTTCCAGGAAAATGTCTACAAAACGTTATGATGTTTGGATACTGTTACCAGAACTGGTTTGATATTGTGGAGGGAGAGTAATTGCCGACAAACGAGCGCGTCTGAAAGAATGACAATGGTGGGTGATCAGTCAGATGGTGGGTGATCAGTCAGATGGTGGGTGATCAGTCAGATGGTGGGTGATCAGTCAGATGGTGGGTGATCAGTCAGA
>JAVCKZ010111147.1:0-10298 GCA_034780755.1 Lepetodrilus elevatus | reverse complement strand
TTTCCAGAACTTTAGAAAGTACATGTACACTTTACAAGTACTAACTGAAATGTCTGTAATCTCAAATTGTCCATACAATAAATGATAGTCTTGACAGAAAAGTAATAACTGCTGTAATTACTACATGTTAATATGACACGATGCCTTCGCTATGGCTAACGTTGAAGTTAAGATTACCATAATTATAGAAAAGCCATTTCGTTAAAGGAGACGTCTGGCCTAGGTAGTCGAAATAACCGATTAATCGTTACGGCAAGGAGGAAGTCGGACGAATACCTGAATTTATAAACATACGGGAATTCTGAGCGTTGTATACATGTACATATGGATTCATAAACTATATCTTATACCCACAGACCCCTGGGTCCGTATGCAAATGTAGTTTAACCACAGTTTAGGCTAAACTAAGTTATACCACTGTCGGTATGATCCTTAAACTACGGTTTAACTAAACTACGTCTGTGCATACGGGCCATGGTCTATATATATATATTACATAGGGTTAAAGGTGAAATGAAATTGTAGCTAAGATGTAGGTGAATAGATATTATACCAATGTGGAAGTACAACATTTTCTGATTTGATCTGATGACCTTTTGACCCTAATCAATCATTATGGATTCGTGTCTCGACCAATCTCGCGGGATCTCGCATATCATCATATTGATGTAGCTTCACACAACCATGAGACAATGTATAACAAAGGTGATTATTTATAATAAACAATTTGAATATCCAAAATAAAATACACAGTGGGTATGAATTGATTTGTATACTCAACATGGAAACCATATTTGTGGGAAATTAAGTTAAGTATATGAATAAACATGTTCTGAATAAATTAATGCATGTATAACGTCGTTTGAAATAGTTATTCAGCCATGCGCTGGGAGTCATGAATAAACTATAACATGGTAGTGGGCACGTAAATCTAAATCAATTTATGTTTCTTCACAAGATGAATGTATCTGTATCAATAACGTCTGGAACCAATCCTGCGACTGGAGCATCCGGGTTCTCGGGAACCTCATAGCATTGAAGAGCTTAGAACCCGGATGTGATGGGAATAAATATGCATACCGGTATACAAACGGTAAAGAGTCAGTGTTCCTAACACCGTACACGCTTCTAATACCGTACACTTCCCTAAAATGTTCATTTTCTCAGTTTGTTAAAATGATCTCCGTCAAGTAAAGTGATGGGTTTTCCCAGGCTATTTTAAGAGTTCGCGCGTCTACTGTCACGTGCGTGAAAGTATTAATACGATTGATTGAAAGTTGTAACCACGTGCCTTTATGCTAATCTAGGCGAGGTATGCAAAATGGCGCTAGTCAAATTCCAACGGCATTATTTGCAAGTTGAGATGTGTTACTATGTGCGATATTTTTTCAACAAATATAAACGCATATATCGAAAATAAATATGTATAATAACTATTACATTAAGTATACTTCCATATATAAATATGCTGTTATTAATGAAAAACAAAGGGTACGGTATTAGAAGCACCATAAATCCCTAACAGGAATTATTGTCTAGCAGTGGATACGATATTTTCATGATTGGTTTGTCCAGACCTTTCGCCTTGCAAAGAGGTGTCTATATGGCAACGCTTGGCTAAATACACAATGGATATCCAGAAAGTCATCTAAGTCTTCCACCACAAAAACGAATCGTCTTGGGAATGTTCTCATCCGATCGTACCCGCCTGTCTAATGTATCGATGCCACACATGGAAAGATGTTATTTCAAGTATCTAGTTAAAATACTGTACACGTTCAATCTGTTATAACTGAGTGGTAAACATCATACACAGGATACTAGGGGAAACTATAGATGTGGTATCCATTTTCCCACACAATCCAGTTGGAATGTTCACTAGGAATTGCCTTGCTTTGTCATGGGTACTATTATAATAGCAGTATGTCAGTAGATATTGAAAAATAGTATTTAATGTCAATGTGCACCAGCTGGATTCCTAGAGCAGAACCTAGTTGTTAAGAACAATCGATGAACACTACAGGATGTGATATCCAATTTCAAATATCACATGTTCAGAGATCGGTCACTAGGACCGTCTTCGGAGAGCTGTCATCGTCACTGTCGTCATACGATATGGATGTCAAAGTATGGAAGGCCCGTATGGCCACCTGATTCACGTGGTGCTCCCGTTCTACTCGCTTGTCCGGCATTCCTTTGAAGAACGTCTCCAGATTAACCTCCTCTTCAAGTTCTTTCTTCTCCGTCTTAAGGTACTGGATAATCATGACGACCACTCCGGCAGAGTAGAACATGAGGACGGCGATGATGTATATGACGGCACCGTTGTCCGAGTCCCCTTCGCCGGGTCTAGTCGCTGTATCCATGGACCCTCCGTTCTGCTGATGCCCAGCGGCGGCGCTGTTTAGAGCCGTGACGCAGTTTGGAAACAGCGTTGCCAGTAGGATTGGAATACTGGCGTTATTCGCCATTTTACCTGTCATTGAACGTTGTCGCTTCATAAATTCGTTAGAACTTGAACTTAAGCTTCAGAAATATACAGTACTCACTTTCCTGAGGAATATTTGATGATGAGAGCAGCTTTCTTATGCCAAGGAATCCAATGTATTTTTTTCCAATTAACTGAGTTGACTTGTTCCGTAATGTAATGTATCCCCTTTTATCCTTGGTACTAATATCCACTGGTTTATGGATTGTTACAGAAGAAAAACAATATACCGCTTTCCCTTTGGAAAAGAGCACATTGACATTTAAGCAGATACAATGCTCTTTGGTTTACAACGGTTGGTCGCACATGTATCAGAAGGAACGTCCTATTAATTTACTTCTTTTTTTTATATTGCGAAAGATCCGTCAGGGCTTTAACAAAATATTAAGTTCCTCAGTATCAATATGTCGATAATTCTAAATATCGCACATTCGTGGTCGTCAAGAACGGAACAGCGTTTTCTTGTTATGTTTGAAACGATGCTTTAAAAGCCGCTGGATATTGGAGGATGTTTCCCAGTAAAGGTTAGCTGGTTCACGGATTCGCTGTGAGCGTGGTATCTCTTCCTGTCACCTTTGGGGCTGCTATCTGAAAATAGAAACACAGACAGGATAATTGAATGTGATATCACGCGAAAAGCGACACGAATATATATTTAAATGTGCAAGAATAGACGAAGCGTCATGAGATAGACATTAGTATAACGACAGGTGAAATTTCATCACAAGATCTCAAGAGATGTCGTGAAACTGCAAACAGCGATTTGTCGGTGCTACATATTGTTTAATCTAGAGGCTGACCTGTCAGATTGTGAGTCCAACGCTCTACTGACTGTGCCAATGGTGTATGCTATGACTGAGTTTGGAGCTATAAAGTTACCGCAGAGTTACATAATACTATACAGGAGTGCCCTGGGCCGGTATTCATAAAGGGACGTTGCCCCTTTATGAATACCGGCCCAGTATTGTATCCGTTCCTTAGAGCAACCATTGCACTACTAGTTGACTAGTCAAGTTGTAGATCTGTAGCCGAATGTGATGGAAGATGCTCCTACTGGTCTCGACCAGCGGGGTTACCCCTTTGGCTCAGTCGGTCCAGCAACTCGGGTTCAAATCCTAATGTGATCGGCATGACCCCCCTGTTTCTGATCTCTATTTTGTAGCAAGTTACGACGAGGGTCGTTCTGTACAGTAGCACCCCTGGCATCGTTTCTCGAAGCTCTCGTATCCGCTGAGAGAGCATAGCGCCTAGTGTGTTAACTATCGGCAGAGAGAGCGTTATGGTGTCTTAGTGGATGAGAGAGCATTATGGTGTCTTAGTGGATAAGAGAGCTTCATTAAAGGATACCCGTAAATTGGCAATGACAAATTAGTATTGCTGCGTGGCATCCTATTGAGTGGGTGTTTCATGAATCACGATGGTATCTTCATATGGTCATGGAACTTCAGGAAATATATCGGAAGGGCTTATGGAAAATCGTCAATCTTTGACGGTAATATACAAGTTGCATATACACGTGTTATATCCTAACGTATTACTTTCTTAAAGCCCTTGGAATGGTTTAACAGTTGAACATGTCGTCATAGTCACTTTATCACTAAATAACGATATAATTTAACGATTCGTGAATTTGTATTATAGACAACGTATATCGCTGATGACGTCTGCATATAACAGATAATTTTTGTATTAAGAATAAGATATTATTAATGTTACACACATGATTAATACGTAACATGACCCAGCAAAGCGATCAATCCTAATAGCCTAACGACGACCACATTTTATTCAGTTCAATCATGATTATGTATTCTCGACTACCGGTAATTAAATAACAAATATATTTAGTATTATTTACACGTATTACCATCCTGTAGACACTAACATAATCTTTGTAGGTTCACGAAGTCATTAACTCACAAGAAACTGATAATATGATATCTTTCTGGTATACAGTGTTTCTTCATTAGACTTGCTCTCCGAGTCAGACAGTATTTTGTTTAGTAAGCGTTTTATTTCAATTACCTTCACAACGGGAAAGGGTACATGCAAACAAACTCCAGTTTGTAATTTTCTATTAACGAAGTTCCAACGACAATGATAGACCACCTTCAGCAACCTAAACAGTAATGAGATCAAATACGATACATCGTCTAGCATGGTGATATATCGATATGGGTCGCTTAGGCCATTGTCAACTCGTTCGATACCCAGATGAAGACCTTCAGGAATAAGTAACTGTTGTTTTCCCATATTGAATAATTGAATGTACTCGTACATTCACCAATGAGATAACAATATGAAGTAAAGAAGACCTCGGCGGAAATGAGATCACTGGTATTACGGGCGATGTGGAGACGTGTCGGGAACGTTTCAGTTCGATATTTGTCTTTTTCGTTGATGATACCATTTCTTTTACAAGGGGAAGAGTTGGATGCGATTCATGAATGCAGATGGGTTGCACGTCATTGGTTTCTTATAATACTTATATAATGACTTGTACTGTCTACCTGCAGTCTTGCTATTTAAATACATTGAAATCTACATGTATTACTGTATATGCGCCAGTGGCCTTACACGTAATAACGAATTGAAAACTGAATGCATCCCTGAATCTCTGTACCCCGGCCCCAGTTCCACAAAACAACACTGTAGCACTACCGAAGTCGTACCTCCGTGTTATGATAACGGTATGAAACGGGGGCCTGAATTGTAATACTAGTAATCTATCCAAATGGTGAATATCTGCACACAAGAGGAGATTAAGATCCAAATGTTGTTTCCTCCTTCGGGAAATCAATTATTTATCATGACACGTTGCTACAATTCATGTCGTAAACCTTAATACAATTCGGATCAGGTGATACACATGAAAGGATCGTTAAATCGAGGTTTACGTCATTTCTTGCTATGGTACAAGCATGCAATTTAGATATGTATTTTTCCTCGTAGAAGGAAGGCCAGGATTATCTCTTCCAGTCTCTCCCTTTCTCACTCCCTCACTCTCATAGACTCCCTCACTCTCTCATACACGCACGCACACACACACACATACACACACGCACGCACACACACGTACGTACACACACATACACACGTACGCATTCTCTCTCGTGTTTTCTCTCTTTCTTTCTCTTTGTATTCGTCTCTCTCTCGTTCTATCCACATTTCCATCATCTCTTTATTGCCCCTCTTTCTCACTCACACAAACAGATACATGCATACGTGAGTAAGTGAGTGAATATGGAGTTTACCGTCGATGCGGAAATCTTTCACCCATTTGCGACACATGCATACGATTACATGCGTGCCATCTTCTTCTCTTGCCATCCCTCCCACTCTCTCTCTCTCTCTCTTTCTCTCTCTATCTCTCTCTATCTATCTCTTCTATCTCTCTATGTCTCTCTCTCTCATCATCTCCAGCATTTTCAGTGGACACTCAACTTCCTGTTCATCGACTCCCTTCTCAGCCATGCAGTGCGGAGAGTTCAACCACCCATCTCATATCCGGTTGTCAAAGCCTTCTAAGATGTACACCTCGCAATTTCATATACCTACGCCAGGACCGCAGGCCGTAATGTGGGTCTGAATAACATATTGACTTTCTTGTTCAGAGATTAGGGTCTGTTAATAATTCATTAACTATAATAGAGTGATTGTGTTTCTCTGCTCTGTATTAAGGTAAGATGAACAGAGCGAGAGGGTCGGAGTGTTTGTCTTGATTAACTATGTGAAATCCTTCTGGGCGTTTTTCAACGTCATAGAAATATGTCTAAAGGATTTAATGCAAAAATATTGTTATTTTTTCCCCCCGTTCAAACATTGCTGATGTAAGTAGGTGTGTTTGGTGTGTGTGTGTGTGTGTGTGTGTGTGTGTGTGTGTATGTGTGAGTGAGAGTGTTTGTTTGTTCGTGTGTGTGTGTGTGTGTGTGTGTGTGTGTGTGTATGCGTGTGTGTGTATATATGTGTGTGTATGTATGTGTGTGTATGTATGTGTGTGTATGTGTGAGTGAGAGTGTTTGTTTGTGCGTGTGTGTGTGTATGTGTGTATGTATATGTGTGTGTATATGTGTGTATGTATGTGTGTGTATGTATGTATGTGTGCGCGTGTGTGTGTTTGCGTGTGTTTGTGTGTGTGTGTGTGTATGTGTGTGTATATGTGTGAGTGAGAGTATTTGTTTGTGCGTGTGTTTGTGTTTGTACTCATGACAGCACCACGAAATAGTTATTGATTTCCGACATGCTTTCGACATTAACACAACTAAATCTCTTGATATCTATCAGAGGTTTCATGAACACGAATCCATCGACCCTCAGGTAGGAAATCATTCAACTGCGGAGAGATGTTTGAGAGAGAGTTACGCGGTGATTTCACCATAATCACTCGTGCATGTTAAATCTCCATACTATTACTATCCCTTAACACGGAATTACGTGAATAATGCCATTAATAATTGAATAAGCATATGCTAAAGAGGGTAATATGGATCCGCGGAGATAAACAGATACATTACATGGAATGGTATTATCAGCCAATTTGCGTGTAAATGACTTCACATATAAGCTTTCCATTAGCATTGAATAAGGAATCAGTCATGTACTATGCTAAAGTTTGCCATAGCCAGGTGAAATTCGCTCAAGTTTCTACAAACAAAATGTGTCTCTTGTTTGACAGCTAAAGGCATACATCTACAATTTAAGTTTGAATACTTTTCTATCCTTGCCATTTCTAACTTGTTCTGACTTAATGTAGTTGTAATTCCTGGCAACTGAACCTAACCCATTAATTAGTATGGTAAATACTATCATATTTAATCCACCGTTTTTTAAAATTTTGAACGGAGAAATATATTTTACATAATTAATCAATATGATTTTACTTCCAAAATAGTTATGTCTAATATTTGAAATTACGAAAGACGCCTTAGAAATAAGTTAAGTCTGCATGAGAGATGTATTATAAAGACTTAAAGAAGTTCTATACATCTAAATGGTTGCATGACATTACATTTTCCAGAAGAATATGCTGATCAGCATACCAGAGAAATGCCAAATATAATGCATGCATAATATCTAGCTGCAGAACTGTAGTTATAAGATGCCCCGTTTACTATTTTGCTATCTATTCTGGAACCTATTATAGGGTGCCAGAATAGATAGCAAAATAGTAAACGGGGCATCTTATAGCTACAGTTCTGTAGCTAGCATAATATCCTATATACATATACTGGTAATATACCAGTAAGTATACATTCTGTTTCATGTTCGTAGTCTAATATGCCCATACTTTCACAATTTGCAAATAATAGTGTCCATGTTCATTATTTGTCCAAATAATAAATAATTCCATAAAGTTTACTAATATTCCTGAGCGGCTGATCATGCTGACAGATTACACTGATGCACAATCCGAACAGCACACTATACTTCTGCACTGCCGTCATTTACACCTATAAATGTATTTAAGACAGTTTTTTTAAGTTTCTTCTACATTTGACTGGTCTCAATCCGATACTAAACAATTAACATCCCCAATACGTTTACTTTCTAATTTTGCCGTGATAAATCATAGGCATCATATTGTCTAGACACTCGTTGGATACATCTTAGATGGTCAAGCCGTAATTTTAAAGTAAGTAAGTATGCTGTACCTACCTCCAACACGGTTATCCGGTCAACTGCCGCCGTACGTCTCCGTATATTGACTATCTCCGGCAGAATAACGTAGATGAAGAACGGAAGACTAATCGATCCCCACTCCAGTTCAACGCTTGATTAAGAACGATAGCCCTCGATAACAATCACAGTCACGTTGCGGCGAATTAAACATTCGTTATGTCTGTTCAACCTTATTTCTGGGACCCCGTACCGTACGTACGTCCGCTGGCACTTGTTTCAGAACTGGTTTCGGAACGATGTGCGAGCGCCTTGGTTCGTATGAGTTTTCTTGCAGTCTCGTCTAAGACGTTATGTATCCAGAATGAGCTATGTCCGATATTGCTAGCTGCGTTAACTGTTCGAGCGTTTACTATTTGGGGACTCCAATAATAGGAGCTTCTTTCTACTGGTCTTGGGCAGCATGCATCCAGAATACGGATGGTGCGACGGTACGAGCACGCTGAACGGTACGAGCGTTTCTTATCGCGAACTCAGATATACTAGGAGTTTCTTCGTACTAGTTTTAACCGCATACATCCAGAATGCCAATGTGGTAAGTAGTCTGAACAATACAAGCGTTTACTATCGCAAAACCATTTGGACTATAGGTAACATGACCATTTCGATTTAAGGTAACATATCCAGAATAACGATATTCGATGTTGCGAGTAACTTCAACGATCTGATAGTCTCCTCCTGGGAACTCTAGTCCATGGGACAATCTTTGCTAGGATCCTAGCAGAAGATGGATCTGGAATGTAAATGTGTAATAATCTTATCTTATGACAAAGTATAATAATCTTCGTCATGAAATATTACTGAAGACTTTCTGTTTTCATTCTGCTGAGTTTTAAAGAAACATGTACCTGCTCACTTAAAGTGGTGTCCCATCAGAAGGACTTTCGTGACGTCATCTGTCCTGAGAAGCTAAGGAAGCAAGTGTCTCTGTATATCCTTATCGATCAGTGCAAGGCCTAGAAACATCAGTTATATAGGCGTTTGCTTGTGCCCAATAGGATGTGACCAAGTCTGCATTGTAGTAAAATAACATAAGTTTGATGTCATCAACACGACGCTGAACATACTATTACCAACAACACAGCCGGATTAGCAAATAAACACGATGAAAGTGCTATATCCTAGGTTTTGTTGATAACCATTGAACGCCTGCATACAGAACACTAAACAGCATTGTGCTATAAAACTGCTTGACAAAAAGTAATCAATATATCCCTCGAACGTATTTATCGACAATCAAACTAGCCTTTTGACGCACGAAGCTTTCCGAATGAATCCGACTTGATCCGATGGGAAAGGAATGTAGACCGTCACCAAGTAGATGTGTCGTTTCATCAATTCCTAATCGATCTCCTTCAATCAGAATTACATCAGAGAAATCGGACAATCCGAAGTTTGTCTGCTGTCTGTTCCTGTTAAAAGACCATCATCGCACGTAGCAAGATTTCATGGCCAAGAGCGTTAGCTAATATCCAAAATCTGACCGATTTATCGGAAGCAATAGCACATGCCCCGTGGGGAAAATCCGGTTTACACAAGGCCGACCAAATGGTCTTCACACCCAATATTCAATAGTGTCGTGGATAGAGTACATACACTTCATATTGAACATGTCTCAATATGCCGTATTGTGTTAATGACTAGATACAATACTTAGAAACTAGATACAATACTTAGAAACTGGCAAATAATGCATTAAACACCTATATTATTTTATTATTCTGATGTCATGGAAGGGTTTCCGCTAATAAAGCTACGTATGTTACGGTCCTATATGTAACAACGGTCCTATATGTTTAGGGGATTTTCATTCTTTGTAGTACACTTATTATGCTAAATGAAAGCCGCTGTTACATATAGGACCGTAACATACGTGTTCTTATCCCTAGCACTGGACACACTGCCGCAATTTAAAACGTGAATTATACACGAATGTAAGACATGAATAATGGCTTAAGCACTGCAAATATAAATCTTGACGTTCCCGTAAGATGGCTGCAATTGCAATTTGTAAATGACGTCGTTCGTATCTAAAATATATTCCAAATAAATGCAAACCAGGTGCCCGTTGCACGATGCTCTTGTAGTGCTACAATAGTTGTAACTGGGCTCCCGCCACAATAGAAAGCGTTGA
>JAVCKZ010111136.1:0-10298 GCA_034780755.1 Lepetodrilus elevatus | reverse complement strand
GGTGGAAGGGTTTTTGGAAGTACAAACATGATTTTATGTATGTCAAGTGAATGTACTTTGCCGTTATAGCTAAGAACAAGTCTAAAACAACCATAAATATATGTGATAGTATGCCTTTAAGCGCATACGGCAAAAGAAAATGTTTAGCTGAAAAAATAAACATGTTCAATAAAGGTAAAGAGCTGGGGGCCTATTCTATAAGCGTTCTTACGAACTGCTTAGCCTGTGAACAGTTCGTAGCCATACTATAAGAATAGTTTAAGATTGTCGTATGATCTTAAGAATGTTTCGAAAATAGACCCCTTTGTGACAGCGCACATCCTTAAACGTTTTTGTTTAGCTAAACACATTTTCTGCTTGCCGTGTGCGTTGGCTTAGAGGTAGATAATATGATCAAATTGATTGATAAAATATTCATTTTAATAATAGCAGTGTCACTATTAGCCCGGCAGTATAGCGGAAGACCAGTTTATTTATGGAAACCATATTGAATCTTGGCCATGACCCACTTTGAAAGAAACCCGAAGCAAGCATAAGCGTTTGTCGTGTGATATTGTTTTACTAATCGGCAGTCGCGAAATCATGTGTACCATGGCCACGTCAAAGTAAGACCATTATTCTGAATGATGAAAATGTAATATACTCAACAAACTAAATTAAGCTACTAGTAGTATGTCCGATATTCTATGGGATATGTTTTCTGCCAAATTTTGGAACTCAGACTTTAAAGAATATGGTGCCTTTATTCTTCCAATGCGTCTACACCTTTTAAGAGTACCTGGAGCCTGTAGACGTTGGGAAATTCCGCGTTCAAATTTGAAAAACAAATTTAAATTATATGATCAAAATGACTCTTTAATTAATGTTGTTGAGTATAGTATACTAGTAACCGAATGTATTAATGTCAACAATTATAATGTCCTATTTTATTGAATTCGAGCGTTTCTATTCGTTTAGAATTAATTCGGGTTTAAAATATTCTTTGCTGTTATATATCATCATTATTATGTGTTTTCCAATTGCAAATAATGTAAGAAGCGATTAACACTTAAACTGCATTGTTATTTATGTTTTTGTATACTGTAATATATGAATAGCTTTGTATAAGGTATTTGCCCGCGTCACAGTTCTGTTGTTGGGCGGGTGGTTAACTTTACATGTAAGGGTTTTGTCTGCGTCACAGTTCTGTTGGTGGATCCATGGGTGTATGTGTTTATTTCATGTCTGTCTTTGTCAGTCTGTGTCTGTGTCAGTCTGTCTGTGTCAGTATGTGTCAGTCTGTCTGTGTCAGTCTGTGTCAGTATGTCTGTGTCAGTCTGTGTCAGTCTGTCTGTGTCAGTCTGTCTGTGTCAGGCTGTCTGTGTCAGTCTGTGTCAGTTTGTGTGTGTCTGTCTGTGTCAGTCTGTGTGTGTCTGTCTGTGTCAGTATGTGTCAGTCTGTGTGTGTCTGTCTGTGTCAGTCTGTGTGTGTCTGTCTGTGTCAGTCTGTGTCAGTCTGTGTCAGTCTGTCAGTCTGTATGTGTCAGTCTGTGTCAGTCTGTGTGTGTCTGTCTGTGTCAGTCTGTGTGTGTCTGTCTATGTCTGTCTGTGTGTGTCTGTCTGTGTCAGTCTGTGTGTGTCTGTGTCAGTCTGTGTCAGTCCCGTCAGTCCTGTCAAGTATTGTAGGCCTACGTTTCCTCACACTCAGTTTTCAAATTCCGTTGTATATTTACAATATTGATGTTGCAGTGCACAGATTAAGCACTACCCAAGTAATAAGCCGTCATTCCATGATAACTAAAACCAATCGTATGACATTTCTTATTCGACATTCACATCAATACCTATTCCAGTTTATAAAAGAAATCTAACGTAGAATAAATTCCTCACATCATAATTCTTGTACTCAGTTCAAGTCTATAGGTATTAACATAACGTGACAGAAATAAATGTGTCATGATCATTCTTTGAAAAGATCACGTGCATGTGTTCGTGAAACTGTTCGTATAGTATGTGGTTACCATGTAAAATAGCTGAGGTAACATGAATTATTTTGACCAGAACATGCCCGTCATGCCCAGGTATGCGCATTTCACTATACTCCAGCTTGCATGAATCTATGATATACCGAGCGATTCGTAAGAATATATTTCTCTTTTTGAATTGTGGTTTAGTGCCACTTTCTAGATTATTTTAACTTACATTATGGCTTGTCAGTTTAGGGCAAGGGGAAACCAGCAGCATCCGTAGTACTGAATGTTGCAGTAAACCTGCGAGCTCCGGCTGGTACTGACAGACCAAGGATGATAACTTCATCCGGCGGTACAAACAGCGCAATGATAATAACATTCCTCTTGGTGACACGCACGTAAAATCATTCAGCCCAACGTGTTGTTTGACATTTACAATGCACTAGACACGATTCGTTAAGAAATATGCCTATGCGCATTAACCTTTAACTGTTCTTTTTTTTCCAAATATTTGTTATTCCATTTCTGAGTTAGATACATTGTGTACATAATGATACAGGCAAATTCAGTATATAAAGTACAGTATCTTAAAAAATCTTAGATTTAAGGAGTATTGATGTTTGGTGACATTTTTGGAGTACCTTTTTGAATTTATGTTTCAAAGGAGGTAGATAGGTATTTCCATTTATTGAGAAATGTATTTATTGTGTTATTTTTGTAGGCAATATATTTTTCAGTTTTAAATATATCTTATTATTATTATTATTTAATTTCTTATTATTATTAGTGATGAACATATTATTTGGTAAGTAAGTCACTCTGTCACACGTACATGAATGGTTATCACAGACAATCACTAAAGCGAGATGTAAATTATTATTATTATTATTATTATTGATTACGTCAATTTTTCCCAAGGACGGGAATGGTTTATTCTTATATCCTAGAAAAGCACTATAAAGCGGGATGACTATTTGTTAATAAAACACACAAGTCGACGCCATTCCCAAACATCTAGTTATTTTCTCCCAGTGCAAGGACGGCAATCTTTTAACGTATTACATATGTATACAGTACAACCTACACTATTTTACTAAGAGGACATGAAAGCGCGGGACTGTTATAGAAACACGAAGGCGTAATGAACCAATGCAATGGCTCCGTACTGGTCATCGCGTCTAATTTGAGAGTGCACAACCCCCATTTTAAACGAAAGGGGGCAAAACACGCGCAAATGTCTACGCTCTCGAAGAGTCATTTCGGTGATTCTTATATTTCCCTCTGGACTTGGATAATTCAAATATCAGTACAAGGGGAATAAAGCGAGTATTTGCTAAGAGATTAGTACTCGGCCAATCATGGGATTGCACCTCATTATTAGGTTATAGTTTCGCGTGGGACTCTAGACAGTGATTGTTATAGGAATCATCGTCATAAGGCCACGACCAATCAAACATCATGTTACGTAATTTCACGAAACTGTTCTTGTCTCACCACCAATCAAAAAACATTATACGTTTTTTTCTCCTTTTTCAATTTCGTCAGTCGGACAAGAAGCTCGTAGAGGCTTCGTGGAGAAGCATGTGGTAATGTAATTTCGTTTCAATAAAATTGACAATGTTTTACTAAACTAAGTATTATTAGACCTGAATGATAATATTAGGCGCGACATCATATTATATATTGCATTGGGACAGTACTTGGGACCGTTCCTTTAGTAATAATGTAAATTAATTAAATTAAACTAATAATTATCTAGATGCATTTATCAAATTGGAATAATGTTTTTTGTTATAGAAGCGAGTTAAGCTGGGCCTACGATCTTCAAAGAACATAATTTCAACATGTGTTCATCTGTTTGACTATAATTGCATCATAGTGTAATACTGCCATAACAAATATTGAATTATCATATCATAGTATACAATCTAATGTAACTATTAAGTCGTGCTTGATCATCGTACATTGCAGTTGGGTTGTAATAATTTGATCAGTTCCTGAACATATACTCGTCATGCTTATTAAAGTACCCTATTAATGTGATGTTCCAGTGCCCTTCTTCTTGATGGACCACGCATCGAGTATAATAACTTGGGGCCTATATTCTCACCGATCATCATTTCCCAGATAGA
This sequence comes from Lepetodrilus elevatus, assembly GCA_034780755.1. NCBI lineage: Eukaryota > Metazoa > Mollusca > Gastropoda > Lepetellida > Lepetodrilidae > Lepetodrilus > Lepetodrilus elevatus. The sequence goes on along the minus strand of JAVCKZ010111136.1, from coordinate 6,218 downwards.
ACGCAGACGTTATTTCGACGTTGGTGCAACGTTATGAATGACGTCATTCGCAAACTAACGTCACACCAACTTCACGTTATTCATACAGACGTTAACGTTAGGACTACGTCGATTTTACGTCGGCTACTCCGTCGACATAATTATTCGGACGTCGAAACAACGTCATATTCGATGGCAGGATTTGCAGACAGGGTTGACGTTTCAACGTGATTACCTGATATAAGTCGCGGATTATGTGTATTTCAATTACATTAAGATCTCTCAGATGAGAGTTAATTTCAGATAGATATAACACTAAGCCCTGCAGACAGAGAAATGTTAACTTATCAAGGTTATTAAATAAAGCTATCAGATGTAAATATTATAGTATGCTGCGAGGAAATGTCTGCTTACACTTCACCTATTCCCGTATGACCTACTGTAAATGTCAGTTGTTCGTTAACCTTGTTTCTACTGAAGGCAACGATACATGCCATATGCAATGTTTCAGATGGCCAACAAGCTCTTCAGGACAATGTCCTAACAGGTTTATAAAATCTCGGACATTTTTCAAAATGTCAGGACAATGTGTCCTATTAAGTACCCAATGCTTAGCTATGTCTGATTGATCAAGCCGTTAATTAAGTTAATTAAAATAGTATTGCGTGAAGAAGGCGGTATATTTCTTAAGCGATCCAAATCGAGAAGATTTCATCAACATGTACATACATAGATGGAATTATTTATTTATTTTAGTTATTATTATTTATTATTATTTGGAGTTTATAGACACTTTCAAGATTACTTAGAATGTCAAGTCGTTATTTTCCTAGGTTTCACCGAATTAATTTCTAGACGAAGGATATTAGCTAAGAACAATCATCCATGCATAGTAAAGGTGATAGAGTATTAACGTCTCATAAATGCGCATACTATTTTAAACACAGACATGTATATAAATAACAGCAGTTTGAAATATTGGCTCTGTACATACTCTGTACATGTTTTCACAGGGTCGTCAAAGCTAATAGCGTAAGCGAACTGTTAATTGGAGGGTGATTTATCGTGGGGAAAGTTAGCGAAATGGCATTTTGTTATAGAGCCGTATTTATATATATCGTCGCAATGTAGTTTCTAAGACTTTGTTACGGGGCAGTATTTATATATCGTCCCAACGCAGTGTTCTAAGGCTTTGCTACGTGCAAATAGTTCTATATCGTTCCAATGCAATGTTCTAAGACTTTGCTATGGGGCAGTATTTATATATCGTCGCAACGCAATGTTCTAAGATTTTGCTACGGGGTAATATGTATATATCATCCCAACGCAGTGTTCTAACATTGCCAAAAGTAGTGTTCTGACTTTGCCATAGGAAGTATTTATATATCGTCGTAATACAGTGTTCTAAGACTTTTCTACGTGCGAATCGTTCTATATCGTCACAACACAGTGCTCTAACACTTTGCTACGGGGCAGTATTTATATATCGCCCCAAAGCAGTTTTCTAACATTGCCAAAAGTAGTGTTCTGACTTTGCCATGGGCAGTATTTATATATCGTCGTAATACAGTGTTCTAAGACGTGGCTACGTGCGAATGGTTCTATATCGTCGCAACACATTGCTCTAACACTTTGCTACGGGGAAGTATTTATATATCGCCCCAACGCAGTGTTCTAACATTGCCATATAGGCAGTATTTATCGTACCAACGTAGTGTTAACAAAATGTTCTAAGACTTTGCTACGGGACAGCATCAATGTCGTGATGCTATGCTACGGGGCAGTATTATCTCACAACCGACTCAGCATTGAGTACAGATAAACCAGAGATCTAGTTTTAATTAAATTCCGCGTCTGATTGAATAGTCATGCATACCGGAGCTTTGGTCACTGCTCGTATGAGTAAACATCTTTTGGTTGACCGATTTCCAGGGACTATTTTTTTCCGAAATCAATGCCTCTCCCACTGTGGTTCCGTGTCATCAGACAATGTACAAAGTTCGTGATCAATGGAGACTTTCTTTGTCTGTGAATGCGTTATTCTGTTTGACTGTGTGGGACGATACAGTGAGAAAGTGTGTAGAATCGTTTCCCATCGTGTGTATTAATATCCTCTTGTGTGTATACTACGTTCGAACAAATACATTTAGTCGATGTACATTTGGGGCGACTGCTAAAACAATATGTTTTTTCTTCTGATTTTTGTAGCTGTGATATCCTATATTGAGGGGTTGCTGTATTTAGATATGGATGAAAATAAAAGTGATGGAAATAAATGTGTGGATACAAATAGAGTCATAAATATATACTGTACTTGAAAGGATATATATGACGAAGCATGGGGAAAATATTGATAAAAATAAAGTCTTTGAAATATGTATACTGTACAGATATAGATTTGTTAATGTCATAACTATCAGCAACCTGTCAACAATAGTGATATGACAACTATGATATTATGCAGGTGCCCGTTGCACGACGCTCTTGTAGCGCGACAATAGTTGTAACTGGGCTCCCGCCACAATAGAAAGCGTTGACGTTACAATAGTTGTAGCCTACAAGTACATCTGATGTAAAGAGCGTCGTGCAACGGGCACCTGGACAAAGAAATCACATTTCTTTAAATTTACTCAGTCAATAGTTTGGGATGTTAGTGTACACAGCGGCATGTACACAGGTCTGCGACAAGTCACTGTATTACAGTATCGCTGTATATGGAGAGTCTAGCTGTACATTTTCTGTTCTTTTATTTCGTTGAATGCTGGACTTCAGTCTGTAAAATCCAGTATATTGCGAGGTTCGCACATGAGCCAGAGCACCATTGTAACGCCGGGCAGGTTGTGATGCATCAATCACAATAGCCGGGCATGATATGATACATGAGACACCTTGCCATCACATTACACTGTAGAGACGGTCATAACATGTCCTCAGTCTAAGGTTACTAGCAAGTGATTAATACTTGTTGATACACGGTAATGTAACTTGCCAATAGCAAGAATATCGACATGCATTCAGAATAGAAACGAGCGAAGAAAACGTAAAATATAACCTGAGTGTATGCCGCGGGACAGACACATAGTATAAGTTTATAACCTGATAACACACGTGTGTCAGTTTTGTATATCAAACACTCCTCCGTGGCAGCTTCTGACCATGCTTTAGCTACAGCGCTTGGCTATTCCAGACTTCCGGTGATGTAGGTAGAGAATGCCTTCTGACAGGCAAGTGCAATTGGATGGTCAATGAAGGTGTCGGAACCAGATTTGTGGTTATTCAGGTTATATTACATGCCTCAAGACACACAATATCTTCTAGAATGTGTATGGTGTACAAGAAAAGACGATATATATGTAAATACACACATAAACAGGAATCGGCATACTGGTATATTGATGGAGCTTCATTGAGCCTTTCTCTTACTTAATTGGAGGTGGGTGGGTAGATGGGTAGGGTATATTCTCCTGTTTATCATGAACTATTAACACACAGTTACTTCAGACTGTCATCAGAAGATCTAGAGTTGCTCTTTCCCCAGTTGACGATGACGTATTGCAGTGACATTGACTGTATGTATGGCTTCTCGTGGTGTGTGTACTGTGCGTGTACTGTGTGTGTACTGTGTGTACTGTGTGTGTGTGTACTGTGTGTGTACTGTGTGTGTGTGTGTGTAATGTGTGTGTACTGTGTACATATGACCACTTTCAATGTTGATGGAGGTATGTGTGCTCGGTAAATTATGTTTCAGTTCAGTTGGCTTTTTATCTGTCCCAGTAACGAGTATAATAGCTCAATATCAGACGATACTATGTCTATGACCAGTGCAGTGTAATCTGTTTTGGGAAGTAAACATCCATTTATATTTTGAGAATTTAAAAATGTACATAGGCTGTCATATTGACTTTGTTTTCGACATCTTATTGCTTGGTATTGGTATGGAAGATGTTTCAAGTTTCCTTCCATCAGAAAATGGTTTCAATCATCTGGTAACTATGAAGTTGTAGATACACCCATTGCTAAGCAACATCGCGATATGAACAATGGGCATTAGTATTGCAATGAGATAAATAAGTATTACATTTGATAATACAATCACCGCTTCACTCCCGTGTGGCTATTGTGGTTTGCATGTCTCTCCCAGACCATTACTTAACTAGGAACATAAATACCCTACTGTCAGAATTCTGCATGATTAGTTTACCCATAGGAACCATTACTGAGCATGTGTAAGTCTGTCCACACTATTGTCCTATAGTAGTCAGTATACGATGGATGTCATGCCCGTTTGTGTACATATTAGAAAACACAGCAACTATGCGTGTCGTTTATTAATGCATTGTATTTGTCATTATAGCCTTGTCGTGTGTTTTTTGGTAATTGAAGCCACGGACGTCAGTGCATCAACATTGACAGTGTCATGTAAGTGTTTGAACTTAATCATGCAGCGACTGTTCTCCTGTTCTAAGGATTGTCGCTAATGACTATAGGTAAATTAGTGTTGCCATAGCAACAGTACATCGTCCTGTTAACGGGATAAAATGAGTAGCGAAGGTGCGCAGTAGATCGTATTGAAGGACGTTTGACAGTGGAGTTGCTATGTTTATAGGCATAAATACTCGCAAATAGCAGTTCATTCACCTGGTCAATCATTCTGTGCTTGCATTTTTGGTTTTCTCGTACAGATTTTACCGAACTAAAATGGTGAGTACTTGAATGTGTCTACACTTACATAAGACTGACATCTTTGTGAAATGTTCAATTGTGTATGAAGCAAGCTACAGTTAGTCCATGTTTACAGCAAAGTTCTGAGAGTGTACAGGCAGTCACATTATGGAATACTTATTCAAATGTAATTGACTGATGTGAACACCTTCGTTATACACGTAAGACCTTCACTGATTCCGTGGTGTGTTCCTAATGAACTTGACTTGCTGTAGATGTCCATGGTATGGACATTGGAATTTACACGATGATGACATGATTACCGTTTTATTCAATTACCGTTTAGGCAAAGCTCGGAAAATTTGAAAATGTATAAATGTGCGAATGGTTTATAGCGCATATAAACCATGTAGTTTCCCATAGTTCATTCCTCTGTACTGAAGCCAAGGTGTCACTAACTAACCTTCTTGCCGCTACAGACAACCGGAAGTAACATTATGATCACATATTGTAAGAATTGCGGCAATGAGATGGTAATTATAGCATACACGTGGAATGGCGTCATCACCACTAATACAACAAACACGTAGCTGTGAGCATCAGTGATGTATCGATCCGTGTAACACTTTAAATATTGTCGTATGTTCATGAATTATTAGATTCTCGAAAGTACCCAAATAAACAACTGCCGAGTTCCTTAAAAAAGACCCATTGGTCTGTCGTTAGCAATATTAGGTGTGTGGTTGACATGTTTTTCTCAGATATCTCATTAAAAACACATGCCTCGTGTACTTACAGAATACTTTTTGTTAACACCAAGCATCCGACTATTTACTGTGTAACCCTGGTAACCATCTGTGTGGAATCATTACACCAACAGCCATAGATCAGGCAGGTCTGTTACACGTTCGTCGTCAACATAAGACACACATACACCGCATATGGAGTGATATATGAATATTTATACATCTAACGACACTGATCAGCTGCATTAGTGTGTGCATGATAGATAGATAGATGTGAGGAGGGGAGGGGAGAGAGAGACAGTGAGATAGAAGGAGATGAATAGAGAAAGCGAGAGAACGAAATAGATAAAGAAGAGAGAGCGAGAGAGAGAGAGAGAGAGAGAGCGAGAGAGAGAGAGAGAGAGAGAGATCTTCAATGCAACTGATTCCTACATAAAGGACAAATTAGGGGAAGAACATTGCTTCAGAAAGCTTATCTACACTGGGCCATCCTATGCGAATCTATCTTTCCTAAACCACGTGGTCTAACTTCTAATCTTCCCTAGACAGGAGATGTTACTGATTGGCATAATTATAATTCTACAGTAGCTTTATTTCCAACCTTAGCTCTAAGGTAGCATACGGTTACAGTTGGAGTTAAGGTTATCTTAGCGTTATGAAATCTCGTACAGGAGTGCGCTGTATTTCCTGTTTTCTAAAACCAAATTGTTTCGACGAGTATTTAAAACGGATCCAAATAAGCATATTTATGTTATTTCAGAGGGAATGTATCTCCATCCACGTTGGCCAGGCCGGTGTCCAGATGGGCAATGCCTGCTGGGAGTTGTACTG
>JAVCKZ010111125.1:0-10298 GCA_034780755.1 Lepetodrilus elevatus | reverse complement strand
TCTAACTTGGGACGCGAAAAGTATATCACCATGCGTCCCCGGGACTCGTAAAAATTGAAACCTAAGTGAAACCCTGGGTCTACATCATAGCAATCAGGATGTGTGAACGGTTGAACACTTCTAAACATACAATTCTTTGCTTCTTTGATAAGTTTACGATAAAATAATCAAGATTTAATCAAGATTTGCTAATCAGGAAGTACAAAATAGGCATACCTCATCATACAGGAGGCGTCATTTGTTGAAATAGTTCATGTTTGTGACTGGTGGATACGTTTGGTTTCAGTTGTCCACGATTGGTCGGTGTGAGTACGAGAAGACCTGCGCTCTGCTGGTGCAGATGTTTGACGAGTCCGCACAGCGGTATCAGGAACTGGTTACCGCGGGTAACACTGGAGTGGAGTTGGCTGTGCAAGAGGGTGCGGAACTCATCTTATTTATCCTAGTTACAGAACATCTTATAATCCTAGATACAGAACATGTTATAATCCTAGTTACAGAACTTGTTACAGAGTTCATCCGTGCTGTGTTGTGATATAAAATCTAATACATGTTGCATTATATTTATTCTGATTTTTAAAATATTATTTTTGCAGGCCGCTTGACATGGCTAGTGTATATTATCGGCTCTGTGATAGGGGGGCGGGTGTCGTTTGCCAGTACAGACGAGCATGATGCAATGGATGGAGAGCTTGTGTGTAGGTAAGTACCGTAATCACTCACAGTTTGCCAGTACAGACGAGCACGATACAGTCACAGGATGCAGCGATGTACGTAGATAATAATTGGAAATTAAGTAAATCTCCAAATGTGAGCTGGAAAATAATTGAGTATGAAACAGGGCGCCAAAAGATACCGACAGGAAGCTGATATGTCAGCAGAGATTATATAAATCTCTGCTGCCATATCAGCTTCCTGTTAGTAACGTCACAATGTATCATTTGGCTCCTGCATAGCCTGAAATAAGTGAAATATTGGATTCCAAATGAAAAATTATGTCACCATTGCTAACCATATTAGTCGCTAAATTGAGCCCTGAATTATTAGCGATTAGTATTGTACAAAAATAAGAATAATTATATAAAAATGAAAATATTAATTAAAATTAATTGGTTAACCAAAAACTTGAATTTGATGATGGCCAATGAAAACTTCTGTATTGTTGTCTATAGAGTTTTAAAGGTATGTCTGTATTTAAAAAAATTCATCTTCTGTTTTTCACAGAGTGCTACAACTGATGAATCTAACTGACTCTCGGCTGGCTCAGGGTGGCTGTGAGAAACTCGACATCGCAATACTTAGTTTCTTCGAACAGTTCAGGAAAATATATGTAGGAGACCAGGTTCAAAAAACGTCTAAGGTGAGCCACGTTAATGTCTCCTAAAATTTACTTTTAGGAAATTCAGCCATTCTCCAATAACGTCGCTAGTATGACAAACAGTTGGCTTGTCCAGATTAGGGATTGCTGCAATAGTTTATCGTCGCAAATGGGTGAAAGATTCCTGCAGCGACGTTAAACTCCATCAGCTCTCTGGACTAACATATGCCCGACGTACAGGGGCAAGTTAAATTGCACTGCGAGCAACCTACTTTTTAACATTTTGCACATTTGATGCCTTTGCTACTTGCCCTGAGTTGCTCTGCGGGCAAGTAACTCGGAATGTTAGTCTAGAGCCATGTCCATATTCACTCACTGCAATATCTTAAAGTTATTCCATGCTTTGTCACTAAAGAAAATGGACAATTTTGGTCCAGCTTGATAGGATGCAAATGTTTGAATCGTACGACCCTTTGACATGTGACTGGCTGGGGGTCAGTGTGTAGAGATGTGATGGGTGTGTTTGTGTTGACAGGTGTACCGGAGGCTGTCCGAAGTGCTGGGTCTCAGTGACGAACCCATGGTGCTCAGTGTGTTTATTGGCAAAATGTACGTGTAGTGACTATCGCTTGACGTTCCCACCGAGTCATTATGGGGCTGCTCCTTTCTAGCTGTTCTGTCTGTACTTTCTGTCCGACGCATGCGCACTTACCAAGGATCAACACCGCACAGTGTAACTGCACATGCGTCGCACAGAAAGTACAGACAGAACAGCTAGAAAGGAGCAGCCCCTATATCATAGACTAATGCAATTTTATTATGTATTCCGTCTCAAAAATTGGTAACAGTTTTCTATTAATACAGGAAGTTTTGTATAAATGGGTGAACGATTCCTGTAGTGATGTAAAGCAACAAATCGATCGCAGGAAATTAGGAGTGAAAAAAATAAATGTTTTCAATTTGTTTGATTGTTAGAATAACCAACTTGAAGTACTGGGGCCGCAGTGAGCAGATAATCTCCAAGACGCTGACCCTGCTCAGCGACCTCTCCGTCGGCTACAGCAGCGTCCGCAAGCTGGTTAAACTGGAGGCCGTGCAGTTCATGCTCAACAACCACACGGTCAGTTTATGTACACCCTGCTAACCCTGTATACCAGCAGAGGGCAGATGTTACAGTACTCCCAGGCCTAAATGTACACCCTGCTAACCCTGTATACCGGTAGAGGGTGGATGTTACAGTACTCTCATTAAAGGCCTAAATTGCTTGCACAGTATAATGTTACATTTTCAAATTGGATGTTAATCCTACAACTATTTTAAAGACTGATGTATGGAGATTTACGACGTTCTGGATATGATTCTGACTGATATTGGGTGATTTCCAGAGTGAGCACTTTCCATTCCTGGGGATAACGTCAGGCAGCAGCCCGGTGGCAGACATGCGATGTCGGACCACGTTCTACACGGCGCTGGGACGTCTACTGCTGGTCGACCTCGGGGAGGACGAGGAGAAGTTCGACCAGTTTATGATGCCTCTCACAGGTACGTACATAGACATGCCCTCCTACCACTGTTGGTAACCTGTTGTCTCCAGTGTGGATGGTGATGCAGCTATTTATTGTCAGACTTTGAAGTTAAAAGTTCAGAGTTCGAACATGTCCCAGAAAATTATCCGCTGTCTTCACATTTTTTATTTTATCTACATTCTAGGTGCATTTGATGCAGTAGGAAATATGTTGTCGAATGGCAGTTCAGTCAACGTGGAAGGTGCAAAGGTGAGTTGATCTAAAATAGTGAATTATTATCTAACATGTAAGATATTACTACTAATTTTACTCATTCATGCCTTATTATTGTCAGAATATTTTTTAGTGGAGATAATTTGTGATCCTCTCGGTCCTAATTTCTCCTTATTCATAATTTACAAGATTGTGCACCATTGTTATTAACCTGATGCTCTTCTGTTGACAGAGATCATTAATAGGTCTTGCCAGAGATTTACGAGGGATAGCGTTTGCCTTCAACACCAAGACAAGTTACATGATGCTATTTGATTGGATGTATCCTTTCTAAACAACACTCATAGAATGTACAGTCTGATTACAGCTTTATGTCTTAGAACCAGGGAGTTGAATCTAGTCTACCCTAGCTGTCTATCTTAACAAGGGAAGACTCTCGGCCTCAGATTATATATATTTTTTAAAATAATTTTCTCGCTCTTTAGCGATTTTTGTCTGTCTAATTGGGAAAAAAATATCTAGGTTAGATGTCTACTTCGTAATTCAATTGTCATCGCGTATGGGTGAAATATTCCAACTGCGACGTAATCGAATGAAGCATTTGGCATTAAATTTTGCCATTGATATGTATGTCTGTGATATTCCTAGAACAGAATTGTGATCTATAATGCACTGAAATGTCCGTGACGTTTGTACAATGCTACCTGTCTGTGATCCTGAACTGCTGCCCAGCTATCCCACATATACACCAGTGTTACAACGAGCAGTGGAGCTGTGGTTCCACGACCCCACCGTCACCACGCCGGTGCTCAAACTCATGTCAGAACTAGCTCAAAACAGGTCAGTGGCCAAACAGGCCGTAGGATAATATGACGACTGGAGCTGTTCCCGCACAATAATGTTATTTTGTCATCACTGCTTTCAACGTTAGGTTTTACTGGTGGAAATATTTTATGCATTTATTCAAAGTTTTGCCGTGTGAACACATTTTAGAACCACTTTCAGCGATTTATTCTCCTGTTTCAGATCTCAGAGACTTCAGTTTGACGTGTCGTCACCAAATGGGATTCTTCTCGTCCGGGAAGTCAGTAAGATGATAGCAGCATATGGTAAGAACCGCTCAAATTCCTTGCTTGCAACGATTATGTATATATTGATGCAAACTAATTGAATGCAGAAATTTGCATAAGAAGTTCATGAAGTGAGTGTCTGCAATGTATTTTTATGTGACCGTACTTTCGTTGTATGTTTCAGGTTCAAGAATACTTACATTAGGAGAAATAGCCAAAGATCAAATATACCCATTGAAATATCCTTTTTAGAGAGAACTTGGAGATTTATGACAATACCGTAGCCTATTTAGTTGTCCTCATGTACGAAAGTCAAATTCTGATTGGCTAATATGCAATGTAAATTACTTTCCATATTGCACATTCAAGGGTACTTATTCATATGGAAGTGAAATAACTCCATGCACCACTAGATGTCATGACAAAATGATAAAATGCTTGACACAACTGCTGTGAGCTTGGAGAGTATGTCCGTGTATTTCCTTAACCAGAGCACGTTGAAGGGTATCTCCATCTGTTTCTCCATGCTGAAGGCTTCTCTGTGCGGAAACTACGTCAACTTCGGCGTCTTCCGCCTCTACGGAGACGACGCTCTGGACAACGCCCTCGGCATGTTCGTGAAACTGCTCCTGTCTATTTCTCAGAACGACTTGCTGGTGAGTAAGATGAAACATGTGAGATATAAATTAATGTCTTCTTGCACATGATTGAAATCACTCAAACAGTTTTGTAATCTTGGGACCATGTCGCACTATGTATGACAATGGCTCGGCCATCTAAAGCACACAGTGAGTACAGTGAGGTGATTTTCCTGCAGGATTTCCCCAAGCTGAGTCAGAACTACTACGGGCTGCTGGAGTGTTTGGCCCAGGACCACATGTCGTTCATCAGCAACCTGGAGGCGCCCGTCTTCCTCTACATCCTGTCCACTATCTCGGAGGGACTCACAGCCTTGGGTATGTACCGAACTGCCCCTTCTCATCCTTGCAGTGTCGCCCTGTGAGAAACCAGGCAGCCTTAGTAATCCATAGTGGTCATCTCGCCCATTAATTCTCGTCGCAAATGGGTAAAAGATTCCCGCAGCGACGTTAAACTCCATATTCACTCACGATCGCCTATTAATTCAATTAATCGCGTTCAGTTCAATCTCATTGCATATGTGTGAACAATTCCTACAGTATTAAGCAACAATTTGCTCATATTTGAATTCTTGATTTAATTCTGTCAAATACTTATATAGTCCGAAATCTTGCAGAAAGAGGAGATTTGTATTTTATCTTAAATTTTGCTTTATTTAAAAATATATATATTTGCTGTGAAAGTTGAAAGCAGTAATATTTAAGATGTGATTGTGCGTGGCAGACACGATGGTGTGCACGGGTTGCTGTGCAACGCTGGACAACATCATCACGTATCTGTTCCGCCGTCTGACTGTCAAGAAGAAGAAGACGAGGGCTGGCGGTGTGCCGGACAGCGAGTCCTTCCTGAGAATCCTGGAGCTCCACCCCGAGATCCTGCAGCAAGTACGTCCTGGGCCCACCCGTGTCCAACCCTTCATAGCCGTGAACACTACCCTGCAGAATGTCACCGCAAATGGGTGAAAGATTCCCGCAGCGACGTTAAACTCCCGTATTCACTCGCTCTGCAGAACGACCACAGTGCTACGAGAGTTGTAGCTCCATGTAAACATATAAGAGTTACGACTCTAGTAGCACTGTGGTCGTTTTATGGAATGGGACCCTGACTGAGTCGTGGCTAATTTCATAATTTAGAGCAATGTGGCCGATACTAATAAGATATTGAAGTATATATTCATCTAAATGTCTTCCCTCCATCCACATACAATGTTCCTCAGAACATCGTCGCAAATGGGTGAATGATTCCCGCAGCGTGTTATAAACTCCATATTCACTCCTCAGAACATTGCAGCAGTACTTGTACTGATGTCCCGTCTCCGAGATGGTCGTTTATGTTTCAACGAAATCCTGATAGTTTATGTCCTGTTACAGATGTTGTCGACGGTGCTGAACATCATCATGTTTGAGGACTGTCGGAATCAGTGGTCTATGTCTCGCCCTCTTCTTGGTCTGATTCTACTCAATGAGGAGGTGAGTGTGTCCACAATACCAGCTTGCATGTTTGTCGCCGCACGAAAGTCGTTTAGTATTTAAGGTGATTACCTAGAGCAGTGTTCAAATTTAAAGGGGGACCGGGGTTCATTTTAAAATGTGCCATGTTAAAGGTATCTGACCCCCATTAACATTGAGCCTATGGAGAATGACCCCCCTTATTATTTTCTTAATTTCAAACATTGGAGACAATTTTTTATTAATATTTCTCTTTGCTTACAAATGTAATTATAGCTACACATGTCTCGAGGAATACAATGCTCAAGACCTGTAACTCTCTTCCTGCTGTATTAGGCACAGCTACTGCTCTATATGGCATCTCCTGTTGCCTTCAGCATGGAGAGGGTTAATTGTGTACGAAAAGCGTTGCGTATGGGTGAAGGATTCCCATAGCGCAGTTAAGCAACAATTCACTCACTGTGTACAATAATACTTGACTACGTTTCTTTCCATTGTAGTTGCTTACAAATTCCAGTCAGTTGGTGAGTGAGTTATTGTTAACACTGCTTTCCAGTCTCATTAAAATAAGATCGGAAACTAACGCTCAAACAGAGGCCTGTTCAGGAGGGCGCGAACCCGTGAGTACACGTGTGAAATCGCCTTGGAAACCTTCATCATTCATATGTGACGTCACCCTTCTGAACAGGCCTCTGATATATGACACTCGCTCTGTAAACTCGTCCTTCTGAACAGGCCTCTGATATATGACATTCGCTAGTTGCGGTCTCAGGAAATCGATATTTGAGTCTTGTTAGTTTGACCTCTGATCACACCTGTGCCTAGATAAACCCTCGGGGTCGTTTTCTGTACAGTGTAAAATATAAACCGGTCACTGATTGGCTAAAAATGTGTGTGTTGAACAGGTGCGTCAAGGTGAGGTCAAAGGGCAATCGGATGCAAGGTATAATCTCAGCTGGGCTGAGATCTGATTTTAATGAGATTGCAAGTTGCTTTCAGTATTGTCAACAGTGTAGTACTTTGAGGAGTAGTTGTGATCGACTGTGATGAATGACATGCTATATTGTATATGTTCAGTATTTCAACAAGCTGAGAGAGAGCATTGTGTCGAGCCAGCCGGCAGAGAAACAGGCGACCATGGTGCAGTGCTTCGAGAATCTCATGGATGGCATCGAGAGGTCACTGCTCACAAAAAACCGAGACAGGTGCAACGTTATTCTTTTCTGAACAGAGATGTGTACAGTGTCAGGGCTCTACATTAACTTTTTGAGGCACCTGTCCCTGTGTCCTGTGAAAATGGCTTGTTAATCTAGGCTATTTCACATGTCCTCCGTAAATTCTACCTGTCCTTACTGTCGAGCCCTGGGATAAACCGGATACTCGCATATAGCGGACTGAATCTGAAGTCCCATTCCCGTCTAACGCTAACTGCGGCATATGCGTATAACGGACTTTGCATATAACAGACAAAAATAGCAGGTCCCAATGAGTCGTACATATATAACCTTTTGTTAATGATTGAGGTTCTGAATTGTTTTCAGTTATTTTGCTCATATCATGGCTAGTACCGGTATAGTGTGTCAGGCAGGTCCGGATCACGCTCTCACTTTAAATACTAATAATGCGGATGAAGTTGACAACGACGTGGACGAAGTGTCCACTGGTATGGCTAGACTTTAGGTCATGTATTAAGACTAGAAACAACAGCTGAAACAGTGTCCACATCATTGTGAATGAGTATGTGATAGTGTGATCTGGAACTTCCTCACATTGTATGCTTACGGCAGGAGAAGATCTGCAACACCTGTAGTATTAAATGATAATTTCAGTAAGCCACCAAGTGACCAAGCAGTGTCTGGTACTTTTTTCCCTGCTGGATTAGGTACAGCCACTGCTCTTTAGGGCATCTCCAGTTGCCTTTAGCATTAAGAGAGTTAACAGTACCAAAGGTAATCAGTGTAATATCATAAAATATGGATAAATGTGGTAACAAGAACACAATGTTTGACAGGTGAATACATGTACGATCTATTTGCAACTGGGTTTGCATATATATCTTTTTAAATATAATATTATTAGTCCAACTAAATAGACACTGATAATAGAGTAGTATAAATGTCTAGAACATGTTTTGCATTATGTCAATACAAAATGTAAAAATTCCAATAAATCAATATAAACATTGATAACAAAAATGTGTTGTTTTCATAAATGTCTGTGTGTTTCTTGAGTCCCTTACAAGGCCATTCTTTCATTTTGATCGTTAAGATTTTTCAATCTGACAGATGCATCTTCTATGAACTGTGTGTACAAGCGAAAAGCCTCGTCTCTGTTCCCGAGTTTCTCTAGCTTTTCAGCTTCATCGAACAGCTCCTCCGTTCGCATTTTTCGCAGTCTCCATTTACAGGAACAAAGGGAGGCCACTCTAAACAGCAGGTGCCCCCACTCGCCGTACGCACTTGTTTATTTACATCGATCAAAACGTGTAATTTTGCATATATCACAGGGTGTCATGATATAATCCCCATGTTATCAGGTTACAAAAACTTACATAAGTGTCGTGACCTTCAAATGAGTACCTTGAATCAGTCAGAAAACAAGTAGACAATGGTGGACGTAAATCTTTACTAGTCTCAATAATATATTTTTTTAATATTTAATTAAATTTTATTTCTTAACATCAGTCTCAGACCGTCGTTAAATGAGTGTGTGGGAATTAGGTGTATGTGCAAGGGCTTCCATTTGTAAATAAATTAACATTTGAGGGGAAATTCTCCTTGCCAATTCCACTAACAGACATTCTGTAATATTATTGCAACAATCTAGTCCTGTTTCCAAATGAATCAAATATGCTGTTATAATTGTGAAGAATGTGAGATCTGGTTCAATATCTGGTTATTGTGTTTTCCCTAAAAGATTACTAAGTCAGGGTTACTGCAACATTCAGCACTACAGATCATGAGATATTGCAGGTTTCCTCTTGCATTGAACTTGTAAGGCGTGATATAAGTGAAAGAATGTTGAAAGCAGTTCTATTAGACCCCAATTAAAAATAAATTTAAAACAAAAATAAAAGATTGTATTTTACTTTATTTGCCTGCTTAGCACTGCATATAGTGAAAAAGCAAGAATGGATCAGCTCAGACTAAGTAGTGTGGAATCTTACGTTAAACTGCAGTATATTCCAGTAAGCTAGTACTAAGAAGTCTTAAAACCCTCTCACTGCTCGATTGGCGACAGGTACAGCCATTTAGGGCTTCAGCCTGGAGAGAGTTAAAACTAGTGAACGTTCAGTCCAGTAAAATTATGGCATTTACAAACACAACATATGCAAGCAGTGATATGAGTGAAATAATCTTGAAAGATGATCAATAATCCAATTGAAATCTACCCCCCACCCCCAAAAAAATAAATAAAATAAAATAAAAATTATAAATAAATAAATAAACAATGACTAACAACAATCATTCCATGTGGTTCCTCTTCATGAATGATTGTAAGAAAATATGTGTTGAAAATATAAACATAAAATTAATATGTTGTGAGAAATTGTTTTATTTACAGATGACACGATAACATTTCACATTTGCACATTTCTGAACATGTAAATTGGATGACCAAATCCTCATCATCTGTTGTTGATAAGGGCAATTCAACTGGTAGCTTGGTAGGCATACTATGGAGCTGAATTTCATTAGGAGGCAGAATTGCTTTAGTAGTTCCTCCTTTTGTTGTTTACAATATCAGTATCCAGAGGCAGTGATATGAAGATGGCGACACAAAGGTGACAGGATGAAGATGATGATGACGGCGTGAAGACGACAGTGACAGATGATACTGGGTAAGGGAGGCTTCATCTAGCATCGAACACAATCACTGAACCAAGTCAAGGAAACAATAACAATCATAATTCTTACACAAGATTATTTTTTTTTAATTATGAGAATTATTCAAGTTGGATTACGGTAGCTTTAGATCATCCTATAAACAGATTTGCAAGATGTGTCGCTTAAAGGCATAATATCACAGTTGGTTGGCCGATATGGTCGTCTAGCACGGTTTTACCTGAAAATAAATGCATTTG
>JAVCKZ010111124.1:0-23220 GCA_034780755.1 Lepetodrilus elevatus | reverse complement strand
TTTATGTATATTATTGTATTGTTAAATGTCTTGTGTGTATTTATTTCATGAGAATAAATATTGTTTAAATCAAATCACTCAGAAAAAGTCTGTAATCTCAAGGTAAGGCCAGAAGTTTAATTGGTTGTTTTTAAGTTCTTCCTGCTAATGTTGGATTGGCTCTGAAGGCTCACACCAAGTGTTCAGTTATCGTCAGTACGTAGCAAGAGACATTCTTTTCAGTTTACTTATCAGCTTCCCACAGTTCACCGATTTGTTCACGTAGTGTGTTTACTTCATATATAATCCTTGCCTGTATACAATCTCCAACAATAGTACTGAGTGCTGAGACTGGTAGTAGACGTATGTTTGATACATAGTGACTGCAATATGATGTGGATCACCCGGACTCACATAGTGTGGATGTAGAACCCACCTGTTTGCTTACTGGTATCATCTTTGTGTTAAGACTACGGTATATATCTCTCAGCTTAGTACCCTGATACATAAAGTACCCATGGAAGAATTCTGATTTTGTCTACTTCCCTCAATCACTCACTCACTAAGTGATTCACCCATTCACCCTCACTCAGTGACTCAGTCACTCACTCACCCACCCATGCATTTACTCACTCATTCACCCACCCATGCACTCAGTCACTCACTCACTCACTCACTCACCCACCCATCCACAACCCACCCATCCGCTCACTCACTCACCCACTCCTTCACTATTTCACTCACTCACCCACTCACCTACCTACTCACCCACCCACTCACTCATTCAATATTTCTCTTATCTATGCCATAGGTGAAAACTTGCTTCCAAAACAGAGTTTTTGAAAAGGACAGTTATCTAATGGTTGGAACCTTTGACCAAAGTCTTGAATCTTATTGCATTAATGACGAACTCTTCTCTACCTGTCCTCATGTCCACGAATAACCTGATTGAATCTGTGCTTTACTTGATACTGATAGTTCCACCCACTGGAGATAACTACATTAGCAATGAGTGCAACTATTTCTACATGAAGAAGCTATACAGACAGTGAGGTACAGTTGCATGGATCGTGGCGATGATGACGGGGTCGGTACATAGGTTACACGTGCTACATTAGTCAGCTGTCGGATCTCCACGTGACTGGAATATCACCCATTGTGTGTCGGACACCAGATTATCCACAATACGGCTTTAGGATTGATGGTGGAGATTAATGTGACAGATAGGACACATGGCGCGTCCTTTCATCACATGTTTGTCAGATTTGTAGCTGGACCGTGTGATGAAGTTATGAGCACTGGTACTTCTTGACTTGGATTTATTGTGAGTGCGTGTAGTTACATTTCTGGCCCGATATTGATAGGATGCACTGTCTGTAGAGTAGCAATGTAGGTATCATCCTTGGTCTGTCAGTGCCAGCCGGTGTTCACAGGTTTACTGCAACATTCAGCACTATGAATGTTACAGGTTTCTTCCTGCCCTAATCTGACAAGCCATGATGTGAGTGAAATAATCTTGAAAGCGGCTCTAAACCCTGATTAAAAAAAAAAGAAATTAAAAAAAACCCATGCTACAAGCATCACCGATGAAAGAATATTCTTTTGTGGCCAATGACTATGCTTACTGACAACTTCCAATAGATCTGTTGATGCTTTCATTGAAAATTTTAAAAAATTATTAAGATGTTTTCCAGATTTTTTCCAATTGTTATCAAATATTACCCATAAACATTAACTTCATCACATTCAAGTTTGCCAACATGTAGACTCATTACTATTGGACCCCTGTAGGGAGAATTCTGCAGTATTTCATATGTAGAAACAGTTCTTGTTGATACCAGCTTGATAAGAACTCTCATTGAATGTTTCAATGAGTCTGTTATGAGAGAAATCTGAAATATGACACTTTGACTGATTGTGACATAAAGATTTCATATTGAAATTGTGCGTGGCGAACAAGTTAACATTAAAAGGAAAATATGCCAATATAGTGTATATGGTGTTGACGCTAGATTCCTGTGAAACTATCAAAGCTGTTATCAAGAGCTGGTTTGCCGTGTCATCACAGGTATTTGATAGACGCTTAGCGCTATTTGTCTACCAGAGATAGGGACTGATTTATTTAGCCAAGTGCCAATGGAAGTAATCGAATTTGGAGAGGTCTCCCATTTTATTCATTTAGGTAAATGACAGCGAATCTTTGACCTTTTTTCATGGCGGCAACTGGATCTACTCATGATTATCACCAGCAGGAAAATGGCTAACATTTCTAAATTTAAGTTGTCAGGTTTTTAGTGAAAGAATCCTATTGTGACATAAAACAATAACTCACTGACTCTAAATTTAAGTTGTATTTTAGTATTGGTTTGGTGACAAGTTTATCCTTTGAATTTGCTCCTTGTTCCATCCTCCTTATAAGTTCATTGAGAAGTTCATTGAGAGATGGATAAAAAGTTACATTAATAAACAGTTAACACAATAACAGGGTAGCATACATGTTCTAGTTGTAGCAATTTGTGGCAATTGTTCTGTGAGAGAGTGAGCAACTATTGCCTTGGTCTGGAGGAGAGACGTGGTGATTCCTTGCAGAGCAGTACGTGTCACGTCAAGTTTCGGTAATGTTCTGATTGGTCGACTTGATGCCTGGTATTTTCGGCAAATTGCTCTACTTTGCTACGGTATCAGAAGTCGGCTAACTGTCTTGACAGCAATCTTGTATGTACGCAGGTTTCGAGAAGAAAATAACAGAAAATTATTGTCAATATTGTGTCAATGCATTAATGTAACGCACGGATAAATATTTGCAGCGGCCTTGTCCATCAGTGTATTAAGACTGCCACTTCCCAGGCTGTCAGAAGTCATTTTATGACTATTGTTAGCAAATATGAATATTATTATTATGTCCTTAGGGGGGCTCACTGGAGCCTGGTACGGGGTGATATGTGAAGCTACCAGTGTTAAAAACCTTCCTCCACCTTGGCTAGGAACAGGTCATGGCGTCCGCCTTAAAGCATAACGTTATCGCTAAATCCGTACTTCTCACAAGATCGTCACTTCGGCAAATCATTTGTACATTTATTTCAATGAAATGTTATCGTGGTGATAATTTGCAGTGCAGTGTACTGAGTAGGACTCTGGCTGTCCACTCATGATGGTTTTGACCCAGTATATTTACCTAAGTGTCATCAGAATAAGGTGCGAATGACATGAAATACGTCTCCTTTGTGGCTACCAGAAAACTAAATATGTACAAGCAAAGTCAGTATGAAATCTGACCAGTGGTAAATTTATTCAGTTTATTCTGACCAACATCAAGAATATCATTCCATGTATATAAACTCACACCTATACATGTGTCCTCCCATCTTGGTGTGACTGTAGTTTAACCATCTCCCTTCTGAATATTATCTATACAGCATCTCTAGTTGCCCCCAACAGGAAGAAGGTTAAATGCAATAGTTTTTTTAAACCTAGGAGATACTGTAATAAATATATTTGTCCTTTATATAGACTGATTAACCATCTCCCTCCTGTATGCATACAACGATCTTGGTGGATACAGCAATGGGAGGGTTAACTTTTTAAAGGCAGTATACCATGTATACTGTATTATTCTGGCCAGACACGCTATTCGACAGTAAGTGGTATACTATCTACAACTCGTCGCCTCGGATCAAAGATTCATCCGAGGGATCAAAGGCTCTTCCAGTCTTTCATATCTGCTTGTACGATCTCGCCTGTTTTCTGAAGAGCGGCATCTGTAATTGTCTGCAGCACCCTGGAGTGCGATGATCTGGGCGGAGGCCTTTAAGTCTGTCCTCAGAGACAGGTCAAAATAACCTACTGTCATATAAGATAGATATACAGTATATCACAGTATACATTATGCTTTTTCTTTTTCAAAGCGATGAATTTTACTTTTTTTAGTGCCAATTCATGATCTGGATGGATATCTTGAAGAATGTGTATGATTGATATATAGAGGTCAAAATAACCTACTGTCATATGTGATAGTATTTATAATGTTTATTTCAAAGTGCCAATTAACACAGCCTGATTAGTGATATGAAAAAGATCTGGTTATAGCAACAGATTAGTGAGTGAAGAGGTTAACATGACAATTTCGCATATTTAGAACATCTCTCTGTGTAACAATGGAAATTTAATCATGTTGTATTTGGAAATTTCTAGGGGAAAAAACCCCTGAAAAGTTGGTGTCTGTCTGATGCTGGTTTGTTGGCAACTGATGTGATGTAGTGGCCATCCTCCGTCTGTAGCTGATGCTGTTGTTGACCTGTGTCTGAGCTGTGTGGTGGCCGTGTCTCCAGATGTTTGAACAGATCATACTACAGGTGTCTGGCCAAACAGATTAAAGTATCTACTTCTTATATATCACCCAGGACCAGAAATATAGCTTTTGTAGCAATCTTGTGATGACAGCAGCTTCTACGGAAATCTTGCAACTGAGCCAAACTCTTACTTCTAGATGATGCCACCAATGAAGATGACTAGCAACTGATGACTACTGTTGACGGGTTGTTTGGTAAAGTTACCTAAACATCTTGACACAAACACCCAGGAGACTCGTAAATAATGGACCCATGTTTAGTGTTCGTCATGTGCATCATAATGACGCTACGTAAATCTGCTGACACAACACTCTTGAGACGTGGCACCAAGTCTAAGATACTCGTCAAAGATTGATGAACTATTGATTACCAATCAGGTTGTGTCAATTATTGATTTGTACATTGGTGCAATGATTTACTTGCCATCACTACTGAATAGTCGCATATTGGTGAAATATTCCCACCGAGACGTAAAGCACTAATTCAATCATAAAAACTGCTGAAGATGCTCTTCACATGGATTGTTTTATATTCTCAGAATACAGTTGTTTCCTGTCAGTGTAAGCACAGCCCTCTTGTGTCCTTGCCAATTCCCTGTAATCTGTGTCGCCCTCAAGTGTAGGAGGGTGGGGATCAATTGAAAGGGGGTCAATGAGTAGAACCTTGGGGGTCACATGAGGTCGGGTGACCATTACCCCCCAGGTCATCTTGCTCACCTGGTGTTAACGAGTTTTCAGGTGATAAATCCCCAGGGGGGATGATTGTTGTGCACAAGCTACATTACCTGGAGGACAAAACAAGTCGGGAATAACCTTGCGTTTGATTGTGTCTGTTTTTTAACTTAGCGCTAAGCTTGGACAAAGGGCAGTTTTTGTCCAGATTTGCAGGTATACAGTATATACAGTGTGATAGCTTGAGATCTGTTCTGACTTGGTTGGATTTTGTTTATATATTTTACTACCGGGTATTTATGTTTTAACTGTATTTTTTTTGCGTTTTTTTGTTGTTGCGATAATACAATATTTTGTAAAGTTGTAAATTTATGAGAGAAAAAAAAAGAAATTAACAGGCCATTAATTAAGGCATCATTTACATGTTATTAGAAAATATGACTTAAGAGATACGGATCTTAATAGAGTGTCTGTTTTATTTCATAAATGTTTGTTTTTAATTAATTATATATGTAGACATAGCCTTATCAATGATATATTTTTTAATGTAGTTTCAATCTATGGAAACTCCCACTCTTACCTCACTATAGCACAAATCATGGCTACACTACCTCATTATAAGAAAAATGTCATTTTGGTCAAACACCTGTTGTTACATTCATATCTTATGAAGCTGTAAATATTAATTATTTAGACGACCAAGTTATAATATGCTCTATTCATGGTTATTGATATTAAATATTAATTTGTCGTTGCCGTCAGTTTATTTGTCAGTTGATTGTGTTATATTGAGGTGCTTGGTGACACCGAGTCAAAGCCGGTTGAGGATTGTCCCCAATGTAAATATAGAGCACATACAGACAGACTTGATAACGGTCCACCAATTGTACGAGACTGCAGTTTTTTTCTACTGTCATTATTCAGGTCAGCCTGTCATATTTCTGTGAGGCTCAGATGTGTTCGGATATTGCGGCAGAATAAAATGTGAGTATTTCTTTCCCTTCTTTTGTATGATACCGTAATGTTGTCTGTAGATGTACTATACCTTGAATCTGGACCAGTGTTGATGTAGTCAGGGATTTTAATTAACACTAGTCTGCTAGCCCGGGCCATGCTAAAGGTGTCATAATGGCTAGTAGAAATTCATTTATTATTTGTATCACTATTTGCTGTTGCTGTTCTATTTGCTGTTGCTTGCCGTGTGTGTGTGTGTGTGTGTGTGTGTGTGTGTTGTGTGTGTGTGTGTGTGTGTGTGTGTTGTGTGTGTGTGTGTGTGTGTGTGTGTTTGTGTAGGCAGGTAGGATGATACAATATGTGCATGCAAGGTCATAATAAGTGTGTATGCAATGTGATAATGTGCATGTATGCAGGAAATAGAACAAAAGGATATTATGCGGATTGATGATCTCAACGTGTAAAGTTATCACATTGAAAAAGTTATTGAAACTTGGGAATGACAGATTCATTTTACACGTAGCAATAAAAATAGTGTTTGGTGATCTGGATATAGAAAGGAATTAATTTTGTTGAGTGCAAGAAATATTGATCAACACTCTGACATATCCGTCAGTTGGTGATATATATATATATATAGAATAACATTGAAATACTTTACTTGTGTAGGCGGATAACACTGTGTCAGCGATGTTCATTGTTATATATTCCCCACTCCTGCATATTAGTATACCTTTATCTTAGTATACCATTGCAAATTGGTGAAAATTTCCACTGACGTATACGGTACATGTATGTATCTTCATGAAAGTATACCTTTGTGTTCCTTCATTAGTATACCTCCATGTTAGATCAAATACTTCCATGGTAGTAATAACACCCAGGTGACCATCCTAAGACATATACTTTTACATCCACCTACATTACCATGATTACCCTGGGGTTGTCTGGTATATCTCGCTGGTATATAATTTTTACCTTCAATTTTATTAACCAATGAAAGTCTATTTCTGTAAATAGAGGATCCGCACCAGAAAATAGATGTAAATTTAGCCAAATATATTTTCTACCGAATGACAATGTTTGTTTGCTATCTGGGTGACATAGCTACAGGGCATCTCTCTCGAGGATGGTGTGCACTTTCAACACTATTTTTACCAGCCATGGTATTACCACATTTACACTTATGAAGCTTTGTCCTTCATTTCTAAGATTTTTATCAAGACAGACAGACAGATATTTTATTAAAGTTTCACTCACAAGTGCATACATATAAATAATTAACATTTAAAACAAATATGATATATGCATTTGAATCTTTCTGGGGAAAAAATATTCTCCATTATCGGTCACAGCTTGTGTGGCTATAATCTTGATTTCTGAAAGTGTTGACTTTTTTACAAGCTAATGGATATATTATGCATTGTTTTTACCATGCAAATGGATGTGTATTATTTTAAACACACTATAATGGATGTGTATTATTTTTATCATGCTAATGGATATATTGTGTATTAGAAACATGTTGCTGATAGCCTGCGGTCTCCAGCTGTTTAATGTGAGAGACAATAGATGATATACGTATCTGGTTATTTATGTTCATAGAGGGTATCTGCCTACCCATGCTGGCTAATAATAGCACCCAGTGTGTATATTGCTGGACGGTCGCTTTTCTGATTTATGTTCCTGTAGACTGAACTTGTGTTGTTACACAGAGAATGTGTTACATGTTACCTAGCTCTGCCAGTGTTACATGTTACCACCACCAGTGTTACCTCCACCAGTGTTACCTCCACCTGTGTTACATGTTACTTCTACCAGAAAGAGAGATAGAGATGGAGAGAGGAGAGAGAGGGGAAAGAGAGTAGGAGAGAGAGAAAGAGAGAGAGAAGGAGAGAGACAGAGAGGAGAGATAGGGGAGAGAGAGTGGGAGAGGGAGAGAGAGAGATAGAGAGGAGAGAAGGGGAAAGAGAGAGAGAGGAGAGAGAGAGAGAAGGAGGGAAGGAGGGAGAGAGAGAGAAGGAGAGAGATAGAGGGGAGAGAGAAAGAGAAGGAGTGAGAGAGAGAGAAGGAGGGAGAGAGAAGGAGAGATAGAGAGAGCTGCCCACGTACACAGGTCTCTATATTATTGCACATGCAGCTGTAGTCAATACATTGTGAATTGAGAATCTGAATGCCAAAGTCGTTAGACCGGCATATATACAGTCACAGCTTTCTACCAGGAGAAGTGTAGTCGTGGACACACTGCTGATGTCTGTGGTGTTGTGTACTGGCAGTTGTACCACTACTAGTGGTGTCGTACTAGTGGTGTCGTACCAGTGCTGTACCACCAGTGCTGTACCAGTGTTGTTGTATTAGCTGCTGGCAGGACCGGGCAGTGGCAGGGCTGGTCAGTGGCTGGTCAGAGGTCTGTTTGAGCAGGTCAAGGATACTGAATGCAGTCTGCAGCTTTCCCAGCAGTTTGGTCAGAAGTTTGGCCTACTGTGAGTTTTCTGCTAGCAATATGTTTTCAAACACAATTTTAGTCGGTCTGTTAATAGGCATTGTTTGGTTATTAGAGATCAGGTTTAGGTATTATATCTACTGTATACACACTAATGTTGTGTATCTGCATGTAATTAAGTGCTTGTACTAGTGCAGAAATATGTGCATAAATGTATCAATCTATTCATTTATGTACCATGCAGAAATATATGTAAATTTTGTACCAATTTGTGTTCTATAAACATGTGTATAATGTCATGTGCAGTTATTCACCACCCTGCAATACATGTGCACACATGTGTATACCTACAACAATATATGCAAGCATATGTAACACACAGCATTATGATATTTAAAAGTTGTTGCCGCAAAGATTCCCGCAGCGACGTTAAACTCCATATTCACTCACTCATTCCCGCTGTGACGTAAAACACTAATTCATTCATTCATTCATTAACATGGTACAATATATATATAATCATGTACATAACAGTAATGCAGACTTATATAATCCTACAATCATCTGCTGACACACACACCCACACTGTACACAGCTACATAACACAGCACTATGGTGGGAGTCCAGAGGTACAATAATGTTATCACTGTGGGTGGACTAATTCCAAAGAGATTATGTCTGTTTGAATGGTAACTGTCACTTTAACAGGAAATGCTAACTTTTATCCAATGTAATCATGACCCAAGGCTGTATGGGACAATGGATCGGAAATCCCAAATCTGTCATGGTCTGCTTGATCCACGTAGAAACCTGAGACCTGTCAGTCAAAGTTTATCACATGTCTGGTCTGCGACAATATTTTGTCATATTTATTTTAATTAAAAGTTGTGAAGCAGTATCGTAGAGATCTCAGTCCAACCTGGCAGCTGCAATATATTTTATCAGGTTAGCCTATCCTGTATGCATCCTTAGTGAGTACACCTTATACAGTGAAATTAGTTTCATATCTCTTGTTAGATGTTTACTGTAACAGTGCAGGAAGATACGCGATGAAGCGATGCAAGGCTGAACACTTCATGGCTTCATGATTTTCCCATGGAGAATGCATCTTGTGATGCAAATACATTATATTCGCCTCACAGAGCCACGACAGGCAATAGCCACTTATACGAGTCGCCTTTGAAAACACTGGTCTCGCTGTATGATCGTACTATGGCTGATTGGAAAACCTATTGATTACGAGGCTATGGATGTAAAGCAATTGCCAGAGAAGCACCTGTTTCAGCGTGGGATATAACACTGGCCTACATCAGTGCTGATTGCCCTCTCAAGTCTGGACCCAGTCCTCAAAGACTTCCTAGTCATTGGATCCATACGGCTGTGTATCGCGTGACTGGAATGTCCTTGCAAGGTGAACTTGTAGAATTGCTGCCAGAGTGACATGTGTCTATGGTTCCAATGCATCTGTGGTGAATTGAGTGCAATATGACAGCATGTTTATCCTGCTAATATCTCACTGCTGTATCTCGTTAGTGAACCAGGCCACTGTTTGATCTATTGGCACCTGACATGCTCGTTAACAGTTCTGATAGATACACAGGTGAAAGCGTAAGGTGGTGAAAGGACGTTTCCACGCTTCACCTGTATTCTACAACAGTTCTGGGTACCACCAGCAACAGTTACGTATATAGTCTGAACATTTCTGTGGATCAACAGTCCTCAGGTGAAAGTGTACCGTGGATGTTTCCATGCTTTACCTGTATTCTACAACCTACCATAAGGTACTACAGTTCCGGTGGTCACCTGTATTCTACAGTTCCGGATACAGTTACGTAGTTACGTAGTCCAAGCATCTCCGTGGATCGGCAGTCCTCTAGGATTACACTTCAAAGCAGTACGCCAAGTGTTGCCGCGAGTCACGTCCACGCTGCCAGTGATCGAAACAGGCTGCCAGACAATAACGGAGCCATGCAGTAAATGTCTAGTTCTCATGCGATGTCTGCTGTGCTGGTGACATGTACCCCATCTGTTGCCAGCCGTCATCCTGTTACTAGACACTGACACCTATTGTTTCTGTGGCATTAACAGTTGTGTTCACATTCAGTGGTTTTCACGTTCAGTGGTTCATGGATAGATGGATGTGTTCTCTTATATCTTTGCCTTGAGTCAGGACTGAGTCTTCTTCTGACATTTACAGGTATGTGACGTGTAGTGTGTGTGTGTGTGTGTGCTTCTTGAAATTCGATTGAATCGAATGATCTTGTCCATGATGATCTTCAGTTTTCAAATGCAATGTTCTGTCTAAATTCACATTCCAAATTTGTTCTGTCAAAGATTCACACATGTCTCAATTGAGTATTTGTGAAACAATGTCTTTTAACCCTCTCCATGCTGAAGGCAACCAGAGATGCCCCAAGGAGAAGCGCCTGTGCCTGGTCCAGTGGGGAGAGGGTTAAACAAACAAGCTTATTCTACGTAAGATAAATAGTATGCTAGATAAATGGATGGGTTTTGGTAGATAGGCAGCTAACAAACAGATTGGTAGGTAGGTAGACAGGTAGGAAGGTTGAAGATATAGGTATGGAGGCAGACAATATGTCTACATCAAGGTGTTAATCTATTGTTTCAATATGCCATATGTATATTGCTAAGAAAATGTATGTTATGAAGAATTCCTATGTACGGTAGTAAGATCCAAATTAGTGTTCCACTGCCATGCACCTGTCATACACCTGTCATACACCTGTCATACACCTGTCATACACCTGTCATACACCTGGCATACACATGGCATTCTCATATTATACCCATGTCATACCCATGTCATACAGTGCATGTCTACATCAATTACTGCAGTCCCCTGTGTTTAGTACCTGCTTTCTTGTGTAACCGTGTACAGGTAAACTAGGTTATATCATGTGGTTTGTTTACCTGGTTACTTCCGATATCCTATCTGTCCATTGGTGTTTACATGGGGCAGTGTTATTGATGTAACAGTCACTTTGTGATGGCATTATGGTGGAAATGTAGCCCTTGCTTTTAAGTAGGAATTGTTGAGTTCATCATTTGTTAAGAGTAAAGGTAAACTCAAAGTTTTATTTATACCGTAGGTAATAAAAACATTTTTTTTAAATACTTCCAATTTTGATAGTTCTACATTCATGTACATGATGCAGGGTTAGAACTTTAAAACATACTCCCCCGAATAATTATAGTAATAATAAAACATGAAATTTCTACCAGCCCATAGGATACCGATACAGTTAACATTTGTAGAAATGGATTGGGCAGCCAGGCGAGTGGGAACTTCTAACCCTGATGGTGTAGTAGACTGTTAATGATTTGGCATTTCTGCGTTTTGTCTGTCCATTTTTTTTCGCTCATATTTTTCGGTATATGACACATGTTTGAATTCTACCACTAGTGTACATACATGTAGGGCTGGTACTTGTAACTTGTGGAACCAGCAGGCACTTGAGGTGTGAGTCAGGTCAACTCACAGCCACAAGACTTCAGGATATTATTGGAAGCCACTGGAAACATGGCAGTATTTGTCTATATGGTTAAGACAATATTTACCTAGTTAGTGTCAAGCATGAGGGGTACTCCCATGTATACACATAGATCTGCCTCCTACCTAGAATTGTATCCCCAGCTTAACCACTTCCATCCTGGATTAAACATGATTACTGTTATATATGGCATCTCTGACTGACATCGTCAGATAGAGTGTTAATGTTCATGCTGCCGTTTTCACATCACACTCTAGTCTAATTTAACATAATCATCAAATGCTAGAATCTATTTAGGATTATGTGATGTTTACAGATATGTGCATATAGGACTATGTGATGTTAGCAGATAAAGTAGATTATGATCAATCATCCAAATGAAGTAATTTAAAACATGTTGAGATTATCTCATATAGAGTGTTGGTGGGGTTTTTGTTGGGTTTTTTTTAGTTGGGGTTTAGTGTCGCTCTCAAAATTCTTTTACTTCACTGTTGTTAGTGGCACCTTGTCTGAATTTGTCAAATACACTAAGAAAGTTTGTCATAAAGCTGTGGGTAATAAAACCACCTGAGACATGATGCTACACTTTATTGTTCTCCAGGGACATGTTTATGATGAAAGAGAAACATTTTTACATTTTCCGATGATTAACCGAGTTGGTGGAGTGGCACACAAAGTTTTAACACTGATGTTTTCGTGGTGTTGCTCACCTTGCTGATGCAAAATAAATAGTCCGGTATTCACATTTTCTTTATGTTTCAAGGATAGTCATAACTCCTGTTTATTACCTAGCAATACTATGAGCAGCTTCAGGCATGGGTGTAATAGCTAGTAATGCTACGATAGAAACTGGTGTGATGCAAGGATATGTTCTTTATCCCTACTTATTTTATGTGTTTGCATATAACTTGTTTTCATTATTAAATATTGTAATCCAAGTTGGCTAGTCTTACATTTCTTATGAAGCATAGCATTTTATTCTTGATGTCCAGCTGTTTTTGGATACTTTTTTTTTCTCCACATATTGTGAAGCTGCTCAGGGACGATGCAATATTGTGAGAGGAAAAATATATTTTAATTAAGTAATTTCTATTAAAAATATATGTGAAATGAATATTGGAGATGTACTTCAAGTGATGAATGCTTCAAATATAGACGTTTTCAAAAGGATTTGTTTGTCATTTCCTATAACCTTTTGAAAATGTCTGCACGTATTGAAATATTACTTTTCACTCCTCAATCTGAATACGACCCTGTGATTAATGTTCTACTCTGTATGGATATCATGTCTGGAGTAGGCAGTGTATGGATATCATGTCTGGAGTAGCCAGATCTGGCTGTGCGATATACATGTGTAAATACCATAGGTTGGCTTTCTCTTAGTAATCCTGCAAGGTCCTTAAGCCGTAGTTAGCGTATAATTAGTCTGACCTATACAGGTCGCCTTGGCATTTCTTTTGAAGCTTTTGTGCCGTGGTAATCATCTGTAGCGTGGTTATGATACTGCACCGTATTGACTTGGCGCGGGAACAGCGAGAGTGGCCGTGATACGAACTGAAAGTAGTCCCTCTGTAGGTAATTTTCAGACTTTTTTTTCCCTCAAACAACTTTGATGACTGGGGATCATTTTGGTTGAGTTGACACAATCAGTGGAGTGGGAGTAGTACTATTACGTCAGTAGACTGTAAATAACACAAAGATTGTCGGTTTTAGCTCACAGTAACAGCCCTGCTGAACTCATCTGCCCTGTCTTGGGTGGTACTTGAAATTGGGATTTGAGTCTATGTCACAGGCCTTGTTCTCACTCAAATAGTGCTCATATCTGTCCTAATTATCTGCCTGTAAATAGTCCAGGGAGATCAACAGATAATAATTTAAGAAATCACGTTTTTTTCCATCTCTAAAGATAAAAGGAGATCTGTTAACCTCTCCATGCTGAAGGCAATCATACGTGTCCTTTCCAGCAATGGTTGTGATTATTCCACCAAAAATCATTTGAATATATTTTTTTATTTGAAGCATATTTATTACAATATTATAAACCTGTTTTGAATATTATAAACCTGTTCTGAATATTATAAACCTGTCACTTTTATTTTCATTCAGCATCCAAACATAATCCTCATTCATAACAATAACATAGGCTGTAAACGTCCTGTTCAAAATGAAAATGGATCATGACTTTGAAAAATAATTGTTTATGGGTTTATTCTTATCATAAGAATATTATTGTGTGATCACCAAAATACTGGTGGAAATGTCTTTAAACCATGGCATAAATCACTCACTGCAGATTGACAGCTCATTTGAAAATAAAACCCACTCGTTATAATGGTGAATTACTGAAACTTAAAATAACCCGCACAGGGCCTCTTTTCTATCCCACTCACTCATACACATGATTGTCAATCATTGATAATAATTATATTATTAATATACAATAGTATCTCTCATAGCATTGAAATTACTATTTAGAAGAACCCTATCATTTGAGAAATCAGTTATTGTTTTAGTAGATTACTAAAAATATGTTTTCATAATAAAATATAAATGTCTATAGTTTATTTTCTCGTAGTTCTCAATACATATGCTATATTATATGGAAAATAAAGGTAAACAGTCCTTCATCAATGTCAGAAATCCTCTCCAAGCGAATTTGTACATCATCACCACTTTTTGTTTACATGCCACTAAGTTTTATTGCACGTCCTCGGGCAGACATCACAAATGATACATATTCAGTCCTGTAATTACGCATGTCTTCTGACAGACATTATGTCATTAGGTGTGCGGAGATGGAGTGTTATCTTCTCCGCATATTCCGCCGATTTGCTGATTGATTGGTTTCTGAAATTTGATTACTGTAGTTGTGTCTTGATCTTGGCATTGATGACGTCATGTGGCAACAAGTAACAATGGTTGTGACGTGGGGATTATGACGCTGTTGTGTTCATGGTATTATGACGTTGTTGTGTTCATGCAAACTTTAGTCTTCTACAAGGAATAGAAGCAATTTTGATGTATTATGTTTACCCTTGTTGTCATTACAATCCATCTTGGGCAATATTCACAATAACCTAGTCGTCACTTGGAATTACAAGTTAGCTTTTCTTCGTGAAAATATTTATGTACATCCTTGCTAAAGCATTGGCACATATAACATTAATGTTACTAGGAATAGGTAATCTAGAATCCCTTTTGCTCGTGACATTAACTCTCTCCATGCTGGAGGCAACCGGAGATGCCCTAATGAACTGTACCTATGCCTAATCCAGCAGGGAGAGGGTTAATGATGTGCATCCTTCGCTAAAGGACATATTTATAACATTAATTTAACTAGGAATAGGTCATCCAGAATCCCTTTAACTCTTATGTTGTTGTCTGTCTATAATAATGTGTTGTGATGTGGGACTCTCTCAAGATGTACTGTGTTGCATTGTAGGAATGTCTCAAAATGTACTGTGTTATGATGTAGGTCTCAAGATGTACTGTGTTGGGATGTAGGTCTCAATATGTACAGTGTTGGGATGTAGAAATGTCTCAAGATGTACTGTGTTGGGATGTAGAAATGTCTCAAGATGCAAGTTGTGTTGTATTTTAGGACTGTCTGAAGATGTGCTGTATTGTGGTGTGTAGTAGGACTGTCGATGCACTGTGTTTTGATGTAGGACTGTCTCAAGATAGATGTATTATGTTGTGTTCCAGGACTGGATGTTAGGACTGTTTCTCATGTATTATGTTGTGTTCCAGGACTGGATGTTGAGTCAGGAAATCCGAGCACCGTTTGAGGAGAAGGGAGGCGCCTCCAGCAACATGGCTTCCCGGGTGACTTTCGTTACCGGCACAGCCGAGGTCAAGAGGCGAGGTCAGTTCCCACGACACTCAATTAGCTTGTCTACTCCAATGTATTGATGTGTACCTACTATTACATTATTTATTTTTATCATCCCTTAGGCCATAGTTATTTGATTCTCTGGTTTTCAGATTTTTCTGTGGTAATTTTGGCTCAGGCGGTCGAAAATTTAAATAAATATAATTTTATATTTTGGCCAGTAGGTCAGGTCCAATATAAAGTTCATATCCACTGAAGGTTTAACTGACTTGTTCCTTCACCATTTATTTTAATTAATATACTATTACATAAATAATTAAAATAACAGAAGAATATTTGTCTTGATTTCTATAGTATAAATGTTATCTCCAAATGGCTTTCATTGATATGTTGTGTCTTCTGGAGACAAATCTCGCAAATCTCAAAATGGCAAAATCTCCCCATGTTATTATTATCTCAGACATGACAGTGTTATTGGAATCTTTGCTGTGATAACAGGGAACCTCCCAACAAGCAGTTTATAAAAGCAGGGATTAATTTAATAACATGTTTACCTGAATCTAATAATAATGTTATGCTAGAACCTGGATGTCGGCAAATTCTGAGCCCTCTGATTCCTGTTCGTGGGAATTAAGAAAACAAAATTTTGTGTTTGAGTCAAAATATTTGTTTGCCTAGAGTTACGATAGTTTGTGAATATTGTATGTTTTGTGCGACATTTAAATACGGGATGGATGCCATACGATGCACCGCAGTGACTTGTAAATTGAGGAATCCTGTGTGTTGGGTTGTTTCATTGTTGTACTACATAGCTTGTTATTGTATAACTCAGACTTGGTCAATATTTAAACTGGGACTAGATATGATTTGAAACTTGCAAGAGATCTCACGGTTTTCTCACTTTGTCTGTAACTTAAGACGTTGTGTGAGAGGTGTGCTTAGAAGATCAAATGGAATTACATCCACAGTCAATATTATATTTATATGATTTGTTTGCGGTTAATATTAACACTGTACCCAAATTTAAAGTACATGAAAATCATGAAGAGACGGTATAATTCAACAAGGTGGTTAACATAGTGCAATGGCGGAGATATAGCTTTGGAAATTATTTGTTCGTGGTTATGGAATTGTGATAGAAATGTTATTGAATTAATATTCATGACCAGTATGGAGAGGAAGTGATCCTTGCAGGTTTTACATAGTTGACATACTGAATGTTCAACTTAGCTGAACATTGCTTTAAATATATTCTGATTAATTATTCAAACTGCCATAATATATAATAGCATATGTTCATCAACCATGCGGACAATTGTATGCATGCTGTGATGAATTGAGTCTTTTTCTCATTTACACCCACTTCTTTCTAAGAGTTTTGGCCAGTCATTCTCAACAATGAAATAAGATAATGTATAGCTGAAAAATATGTATATATTAGCCTATTTCCTTCTGGCGACAACTAAAAATGCCCTAGCGAGCATGTTTATGAATATGAATACTAATGATGGGTACGCTATTGTATTTTATGGCATTATTCATTATACATTTCACATTTGATGTTAAATGTTTCGTAATGTCAGAGCCAGGTGTAGCAGGATTCCTCTTGCCATAAACTGACAAGCCATGATATGAGCAAAACAATCTTGAAATTCAATTTTTCTATTTAAAAAACTAAATAATTGTTGTTCCATTTCAGAAAACGGCTTGGCTGGCTTGGACAAGCCTACGGTCACCATGATCGACGGCAAGTGTGACTGCTGTCCGTACGGATACCACATCGACCTGGACTTCATCAACTTCTGCGAGAGCATCAACAGCGGCAGCACGTTGAAGAAGTTGAAGCGCATCCAGCGAGCCAAGCGTAAGCTGCGGAAGTCCATGGAGGTGATGCTGCAGCAGCAGGACCAGGCGCGGATGGAGGACGCCGGAACACCGCCACCCGACGTCGTGCATCTGACCGAGGCCAGCCGCCTCATGAACATGGTGGAGTACGAGCAGTCGTCCACCCACAGGATCCTGGACGACATCGACAGCTCCGTGGACCAGACCATCGCGCACATAGACTACATGATGAGGCCCACCAGGAAGCAGATGAGATACTTCAGTTCCGACAGCGAGGACGGCGTGAGTCCCGTGAGTCCGTCGCGCTACAACACGTTTCCTCTCAGACGGAGTCCAAACGGGGACGAGTCTTCGCATTTTGCCACGTCCTTGTCGACTTCTGGAAGGACGGACTCCATGAGTTCACTGTCGTCAGTTTCAACGGTTTCAAGCGAAAATCCACAAGGTCAGGTGATTATGTCAACGCACGGAGGTCACGGGACGCAGTACGTGACCGCGACCGCCACGGCGGAGATCGCTCACTCCTCCCACCGGAGTCACCACCATCAGCAGCAGCACCACCACCAGCAGCAGCAGCACCAGCAGCAGAAGTACCACACGGTCACGTCCGCTCAGCTGGCGGAGACGATGGCCATGCACTTCCCGCAGACCGAGAGAGAGGGATCCACGTCGTCGCTGTCCAGCACCACCAACATCAGTCAGATGTCGCTGTCGGCCATTAGAGAGGCCATGGCCATGAGTCTGCAGAGGATGAAGGACCTGGAGGAGCAGGTCAAAGCTCTGCCCATCATGCAGGTCAGAATCTCAGTGCTGAAGGAAGAGAAGAGGCTGCTAATGCTGCAGCTGAGGGCAAAGAACGCTAAGCTGAACACCAGAAGCATCGGGGTGGGAGACGCAAGTATCGATGCTGTGGACATGTCCGAGTCCAGGTCGATGAACACATCGATGAACACATCAATGAACACCAGGACAGTTCAGCAGTCTACGCTGCAGTCCTTCAAGTTCTCGGATCAATTCTCACCGCAGGTTTTATCTCCTATTAAAAGCCCTCCACCAACTTTCCCAAAACCTAAGAAATCTCGCACAGTAGCCCTAGGGGACCACAGTGTTATTGAGCCCTACCTTCTTCAGCCGAACTTGTCCACTGGGTACACCATTAAAGAAAACGAGGTCCACACAGAGATCAGATCCACAACCTACGAATCCTTCTTCAGAGACATGCCGCGACTTGAAACTAAGTTTGACCCGACGGCAAGGAGTCCTATTCCGTCTCCAGTTCAACAGTCCACTCCTCGACCTCACATCACCATCAACCAGATCCAGAGAGGAGGTCCCAAGGCACTGACTCGCAGCATTGGGGTCGGTGAGGGCAACGTGTTCGACACCTCCGGTCTGCACATCCACGAGAAGGAGCTCAGAACGGTCATCATCGGGCAAGGGAATGCTGTATCCAAGAGAAACGTTGGAATCGAATGCAAAGTCTCGACCAGGGACGTCGGCGTGTCTTACGCGTGTGACGACGAAAAGCCAGCCACGAGAACCGTCGGAGTCAACGTGGACACCGGGAGTCTGCTGACCTCACTGAGCTTCAAGGGAGAGGAGTTGAGAGGAGCGCTCCGAGACATGCTCAGCAAGAGTGTCCGGTCCATCGGCACCAACTGTAACTTCCGACCTCTCACTATCGACATTGGAACCGTGTGTGATCAGATCGGGACTGTGTGTGTTGGTGTGGGCGACTGTCGCACTGACGTCGACGTCAGAGAGCGTCGTGTCATGAAGTCCATTGGCATCGTCGCTCATCCCGAAACCATGAATCGTTACGTCGGAACCGAGAAAGGCTGGGTATTCGACATGGGCACCAACACTCCAATCCTGGACAAGAGGAATAAGTCGACGGCGACAGACAAACCTAGATACGTGTACGGTTCCACAAACACCGACGTCACCACGCTGAGAAACAGTTCCAACCAGACTGAAGTGAGAATGTTCCACTCACTTAACCAGCTGAAGAATGTCGGCAGCAACACCAGAAAGGTCTCGACCCGCAATACGGCTGTGAACACTGAGTACAAATGCCTGCAATCAGACACTTTCGACTTTGCGATTACGTTCCAGGAACAGGGAGCTAATACAGAGTTCAGTGTTGCTGACAGAGGGGTGAACACAGAGAGATCTGCCGCATCGTACACCAAGAAAGGAAGGACAAAGAATGTGGGGGTGAGTCACGACACCGTGGACTCTGTGCTGGACCTGATGGAACCCGAAGAAAAGAGGAGTTCAACAGAGACCGTCGTCACCACCGTAAGGACCGTGAACGGTGGGAAGAGCTACATACCTTCGGATATGAGCCGTTTTATGACGGTTGAAGGTTCATCCGGCACGAAATCCAGAGGCAGTTCTGAATCCAATGTGCGCAGTTCTGAATCCAGTGTGGGCAGTTCTGAATCCAGTGTGCGCAGTTCTGACACGAGCAGCGCCAATGCGAGCCGTTGTACTATAAGCAGCACTACTTTGGAGGATGTCAAGAGACGTAGCTCGGAAGGTTCACAGCGACGTTCTCCTAGGAAAGGCTCGCCCACGAAAGGAGAATCAGATTTAGAGGAATATCGGTACTCTGAAGAAACCTATATAATCCGTGGCAATGACATTGAGCATGGTGACTTTGAAATTGTACAGGACTTGGGTGGTACTGAGAAGAGACTGGTGACCTCGAAGTCGGACGTGCCGATTGCGAAGGTCCTGGGTGTGGAGGATAGACAGAAGAGACTGCATCGTAGAGTGGACGATAGTGAAAGTGTGGGCTACATCAGATACATCACTGGAGGACAGACTGGAGGTCGGTCTGAGAGTGGAGGTCAGTCTGAGAGTGGAGGTCAGTCTGAGAGTGGAGGTCAGTCTGAGAGTGGAGGTCAGTCTGAGACTGGGGCGTCGTCGTCCTCCAGTGAGCACCAGATGCAGACCAGCAGCTCTTCTGAAGGATACAGTTCTATGAGCAGCTCCATGGAGCGAGGAAGCAGGCGGACAAGTCCGGGGTCGCCCGAAGAATTCAGCGGTCAATCCTTGGACCGTCGTGGCATGCACCTGGACGGACTGACCCAAGGAGGCGGTCAGACTGTCGTCAGGGTGGAGGAAACGGTCATAGGATCGGGAGATCTGTCTCCAACGAGGCATTTCGAGAGCTCGAATCTCAGTCCGTCCCTGAGTCCACGACTAGCAAAACGAGGAGCTTGGGAACGTTCTCAAGGCATGGGCGGGATAGAAGAGATAGCTGGATTCTCGCTAAGCATGAGTCCGACTCGTCTCAGTGGCGGATCATTCACGTCAGAGTCCGGTGGTTCTGACACGCAGTTATCTGATGGCGGTACGCAATCCGTCACGACTCGGACTGTCACCAGATCCTCCAGAGGAGGCGGCGGTGGAACTGTTACCATGGAGGAATCCACCACCTCCAGAGACGGTCAGGTCACCAGCACGAGAACGGTCACAGGAAATCCTGAACTCCTGGACGGCGGTTCTCAATCTCAACAAGTCTCACAGCTGAAATCTGAACTCAACAACCTGGCCGGGAACCTGAATTTCTCCAAAGTGGGGTTCTCGAGCGGCGGGAGCTCCCTGGGCGAGTACAAGCAGGACCTCGGGGCAGACCTCGACATCCATCAAGCTTCTTCGCCTCACAGCAGTGTGAACACCTCCTTCGACTCTGAGAGTGGGACCCTGAGGTCCATCATGAAGAGGAGCAAGTCGGACACCCAGGTGAAGACGGGGGTGTCCGCGGACGTCCACGTGAAGAAGAAGATGGTGGTGACAACTGACGCCCAAGTGAGGAAGGGGATTTCATTTGCTTCCAATGTGGTTGGAGGGTGAGTTGAATACAGAATCTTTATGTTGTTAACCTTCACCCTGCTGCATTAGGCACTGGCACTAGCATGGAGAGGGTTAAGAAGTAAATATTTATGATTTAATGTAGAAATAAATGGTTATAAGGAGTGAAGACTAGAATTCTGAGAGATGAAAGGCAGGAATATGTAGGATAACTGGGTTGTTTTTGCATGTTATCTGTTGGGGTGGCTGGTTTGTCAGTGGGCGGGAAAAAACCTGTTTCACATGCAAAAATAACCTTCGCAGTTTTGACCATAATTTCACATAAAAAAATATTGAGTTTTGTTAAATTCTTGGGTACTTTTTGTCCTATTTCAAATAACTACCTTGCTGTTACCACCAGAAGCATGTCAATTTTCCATCCTTATCATAGAAAAGAGGATATTTAAAGTAAATAATTTGCATAAATTTCAAAACAGTTTTCTATTTCAATCAATATTGCATTTTCCAACAAAAACAATGACCCAAGGATTTTTACAAATGTATTTCCTATGTTAAATTCTATTTATAAATCTGCCATGTCAGCTTTTTGAAGGCTGTTGTACTACAGTATTTATATATTTATATGCTGTGAAGATTATATATCTGTAAGCAATTTGTCTCCCTTGGATTATAGCCATTCTTGTGATGTTGCCTCAACCCATTGACCTCAATAAGTTTCTCTAAATCTGCACACATGCATTGTAGCTGCCCACAGAACATGGTGACATTATTTGCTAAATAGGTTTGGTGTTCACAGCTAATGGCATCCATAACAGCTCTCGCCATGACTGGTGCAAAAAAAAAATCATTGAATCAACAATACTGGCTCGTACCATTTCAATGCCCTTTCACGCTATTTGCATTGAATGTATCGCTATCAACATTGGATTGTACCATTGAGGAGCTGTTGAATTATCACCATTGGCAATTTGTGTGCAATTGAGCAGATAAAATGTACAATGGCTCCCCAAGCAGGTTTGTCTGCCAAGGCCATCAAGGAAATGCTTAGTTTTCATGCACGCAAGCACCAGCATGTGGGTTAATGAAGTGTGTATGTGTAGAGACAACTGACACATTCCTAAATCAGTTGTAGATTAGGGTATGCCATGGAGCAAGTACTGTTATTACACTAGTTAGGTAACTCAATACACTTATAATATAAGTGATAATACATATAGGGTTGTATAGTAAACATTAATTCAAAAGTAACTTGGAATACATGAATGAAGCTGAAACAATAATGATGGCGAAAATATTCTTTAAGAAAATTGAGAATTAGGGACAGATAGATAGATAGATGAATAGACAATTGATAGATGAATGGATAGATGAGCAGACAGATGAATGGATCGACAGAAAAATGGATAGATTGACAGACATATAGATAGAAAGATGGATAGACAGGCAGACAGATATATTAGATGGACAGACAAATGGATAGATGAGCAGACAGATAAATGGATCGACAGAAAAATGGATAGACAGACAGATGTATGGGCAGACAGACATATGGATCTGATGCACAGACAAATGGATAGACAGACAGACAGATGGATGGATGGACAGACAACGAGATGGACTGACAGGACCTATCGTCATCACAGACTACAGTTCCCATGACTCTA
Organism: Lepetodrilus elevatus; assembly: GCA_034780755.1. NCBI lineage: Eukaryota > Metazoa > Mollusca > Gastropoda > Lepetellida > Lepetodrilidae > Lepetodrilus > Lepetodrilus elevatus. The sequence continues at coordinate 149 of JAVCKZ010111124.1, read as the reverse complement.
TGACTCTCAGACAGTGTTATGTCACAGACTATAGTTCCCATGACTCTATGGGCGTATTCGAAACCACGTTCTCGAGTTACCCGAGAACCCATTCTGATCGTGTTCTCGTGTTCTCGTGTTCTCGGTTGCGAACGCTGAAGTGTGTAACG
>JAVCKZ010111113.1:0-10299 GCA_034780755.1 Lepetodrilus elevatus | reverse complement strand
TGAAGAGAACATTTGCAATCAATATGTTTTGTTAACAAAACACTTAAAATCCTTGTGAAAAATACTGAAATCTAACTTTAAACTCCATAAGATCGGAAATAACCTATTAAAATCAGGAATATTATTAAAACAAATTGATTCACATTAAAATTATTAATCGATTAACAGAGACAGAATCACGTATCATGATATAAGAGGTAAAATCGCTTTGCACCGATGCATTGGTGAATCGTGACACTCCTACAGGATAATATATGCATATGGCATTTAACAATACAATAATATATATATTTTTAAAATAATAATTTAGTTTTGAAATGGTTATACTAAAGTGTTTTTTTTCCTAAATTGACTAAAAATGTATTACATGTTATAATGATTGCTATTATGGTATGACAAGTCAGTATCAGAACAATCTATTTGAACCAGCCTGTAAATTTAACTCTTATTGAACAATAGATATACAATGATATTACAATACAGACCTATTCGTATACCTGCTGACATATTCATCAAATTCCTTGTACGGGAACCCTCATGTTTCAATCTACACATTACATTGACACCACAGATATATATTCACCTATTATTAATTGTTACATGACATTCTCTAACCATCGGACACTCATTCCATTCTGTTATCCAATTCCTTGTCGTAATAATATTCACACGGGCAATGGTTGAGGTTCCATGCACTGGTCACGGGGGCATCCTGGGGAGGTCAGAAGGTAAAAAAACGTTACGTAATCGTGCGCTGTACGCCGTAACCACGGTTGAATATTCCCGTGGGTACCGCGGCCACGACGCTGGGAAGAACACACTTCTCTGTTCATGCTCCAGTGGCAGCTGTAATTCTTTCCTGCTTAACCATGTCATTTAAATTATTTCTGCATGTAAAATTAATAACATTTAAATAGATACGCATCTGTGTCACGTAATTAGTTTGGCGTTGTGTGTATAATTACGGTCAATGATGTACGAAATAACCTCGCCACGGAATGCAAACTATGAATACTTGTGTGTATATATGTACTTAGTATCATGTAGATCATAATTGTAATTATTGTTAAAGCTTTTCCATTCTAAAGACAAAGGAAATTATATGTTAAGTGAAAAGTCTATACATAATAAGTGAGTAATGACAAAAATATGTATGAACAAGTAATTGTAAAAATAATAAAATTTGATTCATCTTCACATTTATTTATGGGAACAATACAATCCTGTAAATTTTCTGATCAAATTGTAAGCATTTTAATTTGCATTGTATGTGAATACCTCAACGGCTTATCAGAAAGTATATAACATTTCTAGTATATTTATTCATATAATCCTGATAAAAATAAGCTTCGAAAATAAATTTCAAGATTAAGAATTTAATTCACGGTAATTAACAAAAGAAGCAACAATTGAGTGGATTATTTATTTAGCATATCCAATCCACAAATCCACCAGCTTGCCTACTTTTATTTCATCATGGATCTCCACATCCAACTGTCCCAGAACAAAGAGCTCGATACTTTCCTAACCTTGTAAAACCTTGTCATCCATAACAGTCGGGAGTCTGATAATGGCCTTTCATCCAATCACCCCTATCATATCTCCCCGAGGGACCAGGAGGGACCCTGAGTGATCCTGAGGGACCCTGGGTCCAATACTACATGGGAGATGGTTCCCTACACAGGGGAAGCCACCCTCCATCATTATCGCCAGCTGAAAGGTCAGGGTTCGGAAGGCAGATACATGTTAATAGATGAGCAGGAACTAAGAAAAGACCTTGGCCGCTGTCACATGGAGTGTTCCGATATGGCTTTATAGGAAATTAAACAGTCGGTAGAGGGACCTAAACACCTATGGAGAAGCCGAGTCTCTATTCAGGGTATCGTTTCTCGAAGCTCTCATATCTACGAGACCATAACGACTTGTAGTGATCTCTAATACATGGAGATCGTGTACTTACGAGAGCACTATGGTCTCATAGTGGATATGAGAGCCTGTGTATCATATCTTGAAGCTCTCATATCTACTACGAGAGCATAATGACTTGTAGCGATCTCTAATACATGGGGATCATGTACTTACGAGAGCACTATGGTCTCAGTGGATATGAAAGCATGTGTATAATTTCTCGAAGCTCTAATATCTGCTACGAGACCATAATGACTCGCGTAGTCATCTCTAATACATGAGGATCTTGCACTTACGAGAGCGCTATGGTCTCATAGTGGATATGAGAGCCTATGTATCATTTCTCGAAGCTCTAATATCTACTGTGAGACCATAAGGATTCTCGTAGCGATCTCTAATACATGGGGATCGTGCACCTACAAGAGTACTATGGTCTCATAGTGGATATGAGAGCTTCGAGAATCGATACTCTGCTCTCCAGACTTAGCATCACCTTTTCAACTGCAGTACTTTAATATACATCTCTGCACCATCACAATCAATCTGAGCAGTAGTTTTAATATACACCTTTAGAGTCTCACAATCAATCCGGCGACACTAAACCACACACGACTCTGTTCGGATCTAATCAAGCGCTTCTATAAGAATCCGGAGCTGTAGCTTGGTTTATGTGCAGCAGGAACAGTAAACTTCAATCACGGGTGTCAAAGGATCTAATAATGGGAGGCAATTAGTCTTGGGAGATGGACGTAAAAATGTGCAACACTTTATCGTACTGGGATAAAATTGAACAGGGTGTATAAAAATAGTATTTACGACTTCTACAGGTATGAGAAATTAAAATCTTTGCAGCAACTGCATCATGATGGAGTAAACATATTGTAAAGATAGTGAAACCAATAAAGATACCATAAAAATGCAAAAGAAAATATTAAAAACATTTATATTGCTAGATATCACAGATAATCAGATACGAACCTCCCACATGCACACATTACATGGCTGTTTATGATTTTAACAGCAAACAATTTTATAGTCGGGCAACATATAGATTTCAGATTTTATCTTTATCAAACTAAAATTTAATTTTTAAAGCACACAGTGTTGATGTGAGACATGGTATGTATCATAGGTTTCAACATAAATTCATTTTTAAATTTAGAAAAGAAATGTGAAACAGTGCATTTACACACACCTCATAAATCATAAAAATAACACAGTTCAAAATGTTTTAAAGCCACATTTCCCTTCACATATTCAATTACGTCGATTTTCATTATAGCAAATCCCTTTTTATGTAGAGTCTGATCTTCAACATTGAAGAGTATATTTTGCAAATCGTGGCCAATACCTTGCATGACAGTATGTGTTTGGATGGATTACGATAATATTGATATTTGCCATGGATGCTGACGATCTGTATGATTGCAGTATTAATCCAGATCGCTGCAACCAATCATTATAATTTCCTTAGTTATACGAACAGCACATCGCATGGCTTCCAATAACACAGCTTATTTGCTTAAATGTCAGGTAATGTCTATATAGAGCTCGAGCCGATTACAGAATGGTTTTAGTGATGAAGACAAACTTCATCTCTATGGTATACATCAAGAAATTGCAAAAAGAAATTATAACATATTTTTTTTAAATTGCAATCAACAAGTTGTTTTATAAATTATACACAGTACTCCCACCCAGTAATAGCATATGATATGATAGCATTTTCAATGAGCAACCAATCAAATAGCATTTAATCCATATTCTGATTCATATCTCTCTTATTTTTCTTTTGCATCAGGGCACATAATAACATAATTCGGCATTAAAATAAAACTTTAAAGCCCTATCACAAAGAGAATTTATTTTGTTTAGAACATAAAATTGGTGCTAAAGTTAAACTCATGTAATATTCTATAATTATGCTCCATGGCAGTTCTTTTGATTGCAATATGTCCGCATGCAAAACACGACATGATGGCTGCATATTGCAAAGTTATCATGCCAAGTCCAAATGTTAATGTTCGCAATAGCATATTATGCAATTCCTGTCATATGATTAACTATTGTTTAATTCAAAGGTCAACATAGCCAATAGCGAAGATCATACATACTTTAATTGAACGATGACGAATCATCACTTTGCCCTTAAAAAGGGTAAATTAAAGTGATTATGAAATAAAGGAGAAGAAATATTATGACCTCCTAAAAAGAATCATTGATCTTCAATCATCACAAACTGTAGCTAGATGTAGTATCAGCTTGAAATAAAACTAGATTCAAAAGCTTCGAAAATATGTTAAACCACTTTGCGTTCTAGGAAAGAATTGAATGTCAGAGAACTTATACACAACAGGTAGTAGCATAAACTGTAACAAGACACCCAACCAAATAACTAACGTCATAATCAATCAATATACATATGGTGATTCGGTACAGTCCCATACCATTTACCCACAGATACGGTTGCATTTAATTGTCATGACCGATGCCAACGAATATAAGCAAGCGCTAAAATTAATCTGACATTTTAATAAACTAATAAAAGTATTACCGTCATTCTGGCCACCCATAGACTGGCTATTTGCAGAATAAATTGCGTAAGAAGCAATTAATACTGATAAAACCACCATTGGTAACGCAAATAGATTTAATATATTAATACTGATGTGCTTAACCATATCAAAATAAAATAATCATTTGTCTCTAATTGCTGAATGCATAGCATAAAATTTGTAAAAGAGATGAAGTCAAAGTTACCCTCATATACCGTACATACTTCATAATTTACAAAAGAGTTGACGTTTTTCTCAAATGAAATGTATAGCAATTTGCTAAATGAAAATAACCATTATATTTCACATTGATGTTGCCTGATGTGTTACAAGATGCTCCTACTGGTCTCGGCTAGTGTGGTTACCCGTTTGGCTCATTCGGTAGATTCGCAATCCAGCAACTCGGGTTCGAATCCCAGGACCGGCAGTGGTCCTGTTTCAATAATGTGTTCAGATTTCAGCAATCTCTGCTCGTCACTACCATTGGGTGAACAGATTTATGAGGTATTGTAGGAATGCTTCAATCATTATAATTTCCTCAAATTGCTAAGCTGTATCTGGAGTTGTTTCCCATATAACACGTTAAAAAAATAACCAAGCAGCATGCATAGACCACAGCCAGTACGGGATGTAGCATTGGTTATTTCAACAAATTTCATACATCAATTATTTCTACTTTATCTTATTTACCATAACAAATAGTCATATCTTCAATTAACATAACTTTCCCTGTATTCAATCATTTTTATTTTTTATTTTATTATTTTATTTTTTATTTATTTATTTTCCATATTCAATAATGATCACGTTAAATTAATCAATTTATTCTGCAAAATAACAAAACATGTTCGCTCGTCTTATAATATTAGTCAGTTTAATCTGTTAAATACCGACATCACCAAGAGTGTTAAAGTCCTCTGCATTGCCCAGAACAACAATTAAATTTAATACATATTGAAATATATGGATCTTTTTGAATTTTATTAATTTTAATGTCGATAAATGATGCAAGTATCAAGTAAGCTGTCGCACCATGTCATGACTTTCTTATTAATGAGCTCCGCGCAGCAGCTGACTGTCAAAAGATTCCCTTACACCTGGTTAACTCGATTCATATCCATGCATGGAAATTTATCCAAGTTAACAAAAACACAAAAATATTTCAATGATGAGCAGCTGTTGACATTCTTAACCCTCTCCCTGTTAGATTAAGCACAGGGACTGCTCTTTAGATATCTATGGTTGCCTCCAGTATGGAGAGGGTTAACATACATGTGTTGCTGCTCTTCAACTATGAGAGAAATGGTTGTAAATGTGGATGACAAAAGTGTATTATATTGTGTTATATACCCATCAATGCACACACATTTTGTGTAATGTATAAATCAATTAAAAAAATGCTTTTTTTAAAGTTTACAAAATGAAATACCCGGTATTAACAATGGATCTTCGCTGAAAATGGTAATGGAATTGTTGACAGTTGTTGGTGAAACTTGCGTTGTAGATCTTGTAGATATAAAAGTACATTTTCAAATTGAATAAACCCAGGATATGATATTACTGCCAAATTGAGACAGGTCCATAGATATGGAATATTGTCAAGATTTGTGTTTGATTTCCAATGATATTTGACAATTAAGATTTCATGGCTGGTTTTATTTATTTCAGCAAGTTTTGAATATAAAATATATGTATGTAGTATTGCAGATATACAGATACAAAGTTTAAAAAACCAAATACTGGTATGCAATGCTTGAATAAAACAAAACAGAAAAAGCAACCATAACATATTTCTAAAAAGCACAAACAGCATAAAAACAAATTGAAAACATGTTAGCATTCGAATATATATATCTTTGCATAAATACTCACTAAAATAATACCTAAAATATTGTCTGGATTAATCGAGTAATTTCAGAAACATAAACATGCAAAATAGCATGAACATTTATCACAGACAACGGCAATAAATATTTAACAAACTGACAGGAAAATGTTCCCAAATACCAAAGTTACCAGAAGGCCAAACAGCCATGCAAAAATACCAAGCATATATTAGTAGCAAATTAAAACTCGTTCAACATGGCGTAATATTTGTGGATCTGCAGAATTGTAAATATCCTCGCATGTAGGGTTGGGTGAGTGAGTGATTATGAAGTTTAACGTCACTGTGGGGAATCTTTCATCCATTTACGATGACAATCTTTACCGTGCCAATGTAAATCGTTAAATAATGTAAAAAGAGTGTGCATTATATAATATACTAAAAATACCAATTAGAAAATGTTATATATACGATAATGTGACAAGAATACACAAAATAATCTTTCTACAAAAATCTAATTTATAAAAAGTAAATAATAAATAAATATGAAATCAACAAAAAAACGCTACAATAACTACAGATGAGTGATAACACACATGGGTAACATTACAATATTAATGCAGCAATATTAAAAGCAGCTCTCTGATTGGCTAAAAATAAAATTAAAAATAAATAAATTAAAAAGAATAAATTCTAGACAGCTGCATGGTCTCTGAATATTCTTGGACAATGTCGGCTAAAAGCATCTGGTGCTCTAGCAGACTAAATCTGAAAGTGCAGTGGCAATGAAATAGCGGAGGAAGATGCAGTAAAATCTCCATACCCATCATGTACAACCACACGTTCCCTGTGATGGCATTGGGGAGAGACGAGAAAAAACATTATTGAGCAACACATAAACACACTGACAAAACATGAACATTTTAATATAGTAACACTGTATGACAATGTTATAGTAAGTCATGCTATTGATAACTTAAAAGAATCATACAAATCTGGGCATGTATTCTCGAAAATTTGTTACGTCCTAAGAAATTTGTAAGTACCAATAATTTACCTAACTGGTTTTCTACTTTATGTCAATTTTAAATAGATCTTTTCTACGAAGTTCTTAAGTTGTGAAGTTTCGAGAATATGGGCAGTGGATATTTGGCAGCTATAAAAGTTGATGTTCTCGAGCAACATACAGGCGAGAATATTACAGGAAGTATATAGAGAGAAAATCAGTTTTATCTTATTTTATGTATATGCTAAAATTCAACCAATCTTCACCATCGTGTATGTCACTTGGTTTACATTTTAGGTGCAAGAGTTTTGAAATTTGCAATGATAACGTTACTATGTTACAATTAATCACATAGATTGGAATTGTTGGCAGTGTTAGATATTAAGTTAGTCCTAATAGTAACTTATAGTAACTTGTAGTAAAAGCCTAAATTTCCACCAGTCCTCAATAGATGTCAATACTTTAAACATTATAAAATGAGTGTCAATGTTCTATAACTGGCTCTGTATTGTTTCTCGAAGCTCTCATATCCACAATGAGACCATAGCGCTCTCGTAAGTGCACGATCCCCGTGTATTAGAGATCGCTACGAGAGTCCTTATGCCGTAATGGTCTGGTAGTAGATATGAAAGCTTCGAGAAACCATACCCAGAGCTATTAAAATTAGTGATAATATTACTGTCAGTTACTTCTGAATACAGAGAGAATGAAGAAAGATGAACTTAATTTTTTTATTAAGTATTGTATCTGTAATTTCTCTCAAATGTAACTTTACATGTTTTACTGACCTTTGATGTCGATATGTGACAGGCTGTTCTCAGAGTCGCACAACCTGAGTGTGAGGTTCTCTAACTTGGCTACCATGTTCAGCTTGATACACTTTGGGGGAAGATTGTCCACTGAAGAATACAATATTTCAATTACGATTGGATTATGCGACAATCAGGTTCAATTTTTTTACATTCCATTGCTGGTTTTACTTTTTCCTGCTGGTTTTACTTTACATCCTGGTTTTATAAAAATTACGGCTTTTCCAGTCACCTTCAGCAGGAAAAAGATTTTAAAAAGATAACAAATATAATTTTCTTTCCATTTCAAATGAATCCTCAGGGAGTTGAAAAGGGACAGTGCACACTAGTCCATTGTCTTTGGTAATAATGTGGCCCTTTGAACAAGCTTTATGAGGTGGACAGAGTTAAAGGGGTTGGATTTGGTACATAATAAATATCCATTATTATTATTAGTAGTAGTATTAGTATTATTATTATTAGCGGTATTATTAAATTGTTTATATCTGGTGTCTTACCTTCGTCCGTGATGGAGGTGAGCCGCTCTGTGAGAGAGGGTCTGTCTTTGTGGACGAGATCAGAGGAAGATATCACAGTGCTTGTACTGGTCTTCATGTCCAGACTATGCATGCTACAACACAGAGCACATTGCCTTATGTTTGTAGTCCACAGTATTTTCAAATTGAGGTGATCAAAATTTGATAATTTGCTTATTAGTGCTATTGGATTTTCATAAAACTGTTTCTACCTTTCTCCTGAACATGATGATATATAAAAATGTATTATTTATTATTTTTCAGTGAGATATTCCTGCTGTGATGTAAAACATTTTATAATCAATAAAATTATTTTTCAAACATCATTTTTGATGACTACTTTATTGTTTCCATTTCAAATCTCTTGTCAAAAGACGTTGTAGATAATTATTAAAAAAACAACCAGATAATGTTTTTGGAACTGAGGGGAAAATGTTTCTTTAATTGAAATTAAAAGTTGAAAAAAAATACCTTGATCTTTATCAAATTCATACACACTTGAATCTGTCAGCTATGATTTATCACCAGATATCGCAGCGATAGAAACTAACTTTAAATCTTACTAGTCCAAATAGTGATACAAATAACAAACGTTATGAATTTCTACTAGTTCTTAGGATACCTTTAGCATTGGGAGAAATTTCCCGGGTTAGAGGACTAGTGTTAATTTTGATCCCTGGATATGTGCCATGAGTTTGAGTTTGAGCTTGAGCTTGAAAGTGCCCGGGCTAGAGGACAATTTCGATCCCTGGATATGTGCCATGAGTTTGAGTTTGAGCTTGAACTTTAAATCGTATTAATTTCTTTTGCGTAATCTGGGGGCCTGGTGAAGGTTACCAGTCGGGTAACGGCGTCTCACCTGCTAATGAGTCCCTGTAGGAAGGCGTTGAGGTAAATCATGCTGGCCTGGTCGCACAGCGCCGTCATCGTGTGCACCTTCACCAGCAGACCGTGCTCCACGCCGCCGTAGCCCTCGCTGAAGTCTGGACACGACGGATCCACCTGCGATACACACCAGGGTCCATATGCAAAAGCGTAATTCAACCACAGTTTAGGCTAAACTAGAGGCCTGTTCAGGAAGGCATGAACCCGCGAGTACACGCGTGAAATCGCCTTGGAAACCATCATCTTTCATATGTGACGTGTTAACTCGCGTAAACTCGCCCTCCTGAACAGACCTCTTGTTTAAGCGATGAGTTATACTGCTCTCAGTATGCACAAAAGCTAACACTTTAACTACAGTTTAACTAAACTACGTCTGTGCATACGGATCCAGAAATTTTACAAAAAAATCCTGGGTAAGTACTGCCTATGATATTTATATCGAAACAGGAAACAACCTGTTATGAGATGGAGGATAGATTCTACTGACCTTCCTGTACACAATGGAAACCAGGTCTGATGCTGAGTTTGTACCCAGAATCTCCATGTATTCCCCAGAGGACCCTGAAATAAATATCAATTGTGTTTCATTCAATGTCCAGAAGATCCACATTATAGACCAATTTGTACATCAAGCAATTTATTATTATTTTTTTTGTATTGGGGTTTAAAGTCTGTAGAATCTTTCACTAATATCACGACTTGTCAGTTTAGGGCAGGATGAAACCTGCAACATCCGTAGCGCTGAATGTTGCAGTAAACCTGCGAGCACCAGCTGGTACTGACAAGACCAAGGATG
>JAVCKZ010111102.1:0-10299 GCA_034780755.1 Lepetodrilus elevatus | reverse complement strand
AAAAATTGTAAACATTGGTTTTGGGTATCAGTACATCCTAAAGTTTCCAAAAATATATAGGTTTACTAATCTCCAAAAAATTTGAACAAACCCCTATTTTTGAACATAAGGAACCGGACTAACAGCTGTATGTTGACATTATTCTATATGTAAGTACTATTGTATATACGTAATTGTACATTTGACCTGAGAGTACTACGGGATAATGTCATCGGACCTTTTTATTAATCTGACTCAGGATCGATGGAGACCATTATATATATATATACTGACGACAAAAAGAAACGCATCCGATGTCATGACACAGTGAGTGATTGTATAAAGAGATTATTCCCATTAATTGATTGTGTTTTCCACATTGAAGGTTCGCCTATAGATATGTCTACTCGCTGATTGTCTCTAAACGTAGTGTATCCGTTGTATTGGCCGTCTGGTGTTCGATGTCGTTTTCAAAGCTACAGGCGTCCTGGAACTGATGAATACTGATTGGCTTTATCACCAGATCGTGTGCGGCCTACTTTTAAAATGACTCGCTGCTGTAATAAGGGTTGTACAAACACGTAGCAACATTACCGAGAAAATCCCATAAATTGCACTTTTCTTTTCTTTTTAATTATTTACGATTATACTTGTTTCCATCCGTTTTCCAAAACGTGAAACAAAATACTGAATTTCGTAGGAAATTCGTACATATTTCGACTTTCTTTATCTCATAGAAGGGAAATAACATTTAGTTAAATATATTATACGTGGTTATATGTCCAACATTCACGGTATCATTTCGCAAAGCTCTCTGATCTATACGAGACCCATATAGCGTTCTCATGGCGACCATTGTGTATGAACGAGATTTTCGTGAAACGATACCAAGTAGTATAACATTATGTATCACTCCATGCTGTATTAGACACAGGTACAGCTAGAGCATCTCGGTTGACTTCAGCATTGAGAGGGTTAAGGTGATAACATAATATTCTCTTCGGTTGCAACGCGATCATATAGCGTGATTTCTATGTACTTTTACTTTTAAATACGTGTTCAAATTCTATGACGTAGGCATACTAATATTTCCAATAGAACTGCGTCCGAGCCAAATTATCTCAATAAATCCTATGTGCGTTCGACTGTAAGCATAGTATGCGTATGTATGGTAGATCTACGCACACGAATTATACTACAATACAGTATTATAGATGATATACTATTTTATTAGTATAATTATTCAACGTCCTGTGCGTAGATCTACCACAAATACCCACAATACTATCTAAGACATATCTACGTGACGCACATTTTATGTGCATTAATTAGCGTACGTGACACGACCATTTTACCATCATGACTAGCAGGTTTTCATTAAGCATAGGCCTGCCGCCCCGTTGAAACCCTAGACGATGTCATTACGGAATGTGGCTATCAATTATGCATGTGATAATCAAGAGATGTGGTAATTCATCTGCAAACTCTTTTACTGGATGACGATCATAGTGCATACACAAGAGCCGGATAATAGTAATCGATTTACACCAACAGTGCTAATACCTACTGAATCCAGTAGATCTCTCGGTTTAACGTTTTCAATAAAATATTTTTTTTAAATAAAACATATTACGTTGCATACATACTCAACGTATTGTTATCTACGATTTTTTATTTGTATTCAAGCAAATTGTATAGGTTTAGAGCTACATTTCATAGTCTCTAACTGGATTAAATATGCTAGTATTTTAAATATGATTACCGGTAGTTATATATTTAATCGTCGCAAATGGGTGAAAGATTCCCATAGCGACGTTAAACTCCATATTCACTTAATGAAAGTTTTTGAGAAATGTATGGTTGCTATAATTTTAAAGTTGAGATTAATTATAATAATGCGAATATGGACGGCTTGAGACATAGCAGTCTCTTCATATTTCACATGCATTGCAATGGCTTTACAATAAGTCGTATGTAATTATCCTACAAATATATATATGTTTTAATGCTACGACTGCCAAGTTAAATCTACAGATCTAGGCATGTTTTATCGAAGTAAAGACATCGTCATATGTTGGACGACGCAGCCGTTGGATTAACTGTCAGCTTGTGGTGTATAGGCTATACTCCTCAGGGAGTTGAGAAGGTGAAATGAGTGCACATTGATCCATTGCCGGGGTAATAATAATGTAGCGCTATATATGAGCATGCTTCTGAAGCATGGATTTGGCGCAATATAAATGCGCTTATTATTATTATTATTATCATTATCTAATTATATCACTTCACTACAGTCAACATACAACTTCATGCATGGTAGGTAAATGTAGAATGTCTATATTAACCTATACATACTGTACGTTTACTATAAATAGTGCTAACATCCAAAATAATCGTGTAAAGTAAATCGTATAAATAATTCATAAATTCATGTTTATGTGTAGCTTTGACTAGGTTATAATTTTATTCTCATCTAAATCTTTTCTTCAACAAAGAATAGTAAAAAATGGAAAGCAGTACCTTGTAACACGCATACCATAATGAGTTTCTTTAAAGATCATAGGTTGTGCTTAAAAATAGTACATAAAACACTGTAGTTAAAAATAATAATGATACTTGTACTTCCATATTAATTTGTTTTACAAATGTTGATGGGTTGATCTTACACGATGAAAGTTGTTTTCACTTTGAAAATTGATGATGTCTTCCGTAGTATTGTCCCGGATATTATTCATTTAAAGTTTACAGAGATCCAATTTTAGTAGATATTAAATGGCATAATGATGTGATATTGTAATTGCCCTTATTTGGGGGTAATTGCCGTTATTTGAAGTTAACGATCTGAAAACAATATAACTATAAGGTCACTCACAAATTACAACCGGAAATGTCATTACAGTTGCCTTTGACGAGAACAATGGACGTCCTTGGAGAGTGGGATAGTGAAAGGAAACCAAACGATGGACTGTCCTTTGTGACGCATGCCTGCGTGCGTGTACCCATTCACGTTCTATATTAATATCCTACATTACTAATTACTTACCTGTGATTGTAGCCAATAAACACAACGATGCGCATAAGTGGACATTAGTTATACCCACTCCTTTTGGATAGGTTAATGAAAAGTCATCAACGTGTTCAAAGGCAGGAGAACCAAAATGAACAGTAAGAGGTACATTTTATCAAGAACAGTGAAAATAATGTCCGTTAAAATGAATGCTTCTACGTGGTTAGTTAGTTATGATATATTTTCATGTATTTATTTAATACATATTTATATATATTTTTTTTTTAATCAGCTCGTATGAAAGATATATGATATATAAATTGGTACGGTTCGTTTGAGAAAATAATTATAACCCTCTGCGAATCTTGAAAATTCATTAAAGGTTTATGCACGTGCACGATCTAACCAACATGTTCAACAAGTACCTAATAAAGCATAGATCTACGTCATATCTGTTTGCATTACACAAATAAAATCAGTCCATTTTTATAATTCCTATCACTCTCAAAGACTTTACCGGAAGTATTGCTAAGTGAAAACAGCATTTTGACAAATTATACCAAAGATTCCTGAAGCATTTTCCAAAATGAACTACAATTTGTCCATCGATTTCCAACGCAGGGCGCCCTTTCGTGAAGCGATCGTATCTAGTAGTATAGGTCCATACTACTATAAGACCACAACCCTCCCGTAATAAGTGGTTTAGAGCGAGCGATTGGTTACGAGAGGGTTATTTATCTAAGTGCATTGCATATAATACTTTTATCGCTATACACTACTTGAGAATATGGAGAGCTAAAACTAAAGTATAACGATAAACGTGGTCCGTGCAACCAGACTTTGGCCTACAATAAATTGTAGCTACTAATGTTCTGTGCAACGGGTCCCTGTTCGGACGTTTCAAGACGAACATAGATATTATACCAAGCCTATGGTCTAAATGCATTGCTAAGTTCCTTAATCCTCCATATCAAACAACACGAAAAAGCCTTAATGCACTTGTTAGCGTTCTTTGTGTAGAAGAGTTTCAACCCATAAAGCATATCATTGATGAGAACCCACGGTTGCCTTGGATACTCCGGAACGTGTATTTTGGAAAGACGAAAGAAAAATGAACCCATTAGGTAGTTTGTTGTAGACTACGGAGATATAAATGGGCCTCAAAATTTCTGTTTGGATTAGGAGCAAGTCAATATCGGTGAACGCTGTAATAAAACTCGCATAGTGATCACCCGTTAATTAAACCCTAATTACCCCTAACATCATAATGGGGACCCCTAACCATACACCATTATGTTTGTTATTTTGCAGTGTGGGGCCATTCATCAATTCATGCTCTCCGTCAAAAAAAAAATACAGTATAGTAATCAATTATTGACCTTGTCTGTCAAATAGGCTAAGCTCTAAATCATCTCACTTTTTATATTACAAAATAAATTATTAATGTATAATTAATATTGCGGTTTGAGATATGATACACATCATCTCGTACGACCCTGCAGCAATGTTCCTATTATTAGGTTATCGATAATTCATGCTACCATTATCTTCCCCCACCACCCACCCCAATCCCAACCCACCCCACCGCCAATATAATTGAACTAATAAGTACTTCTTTTATGTATCAGATCGGCAATTTTGTCTTTATATCCTTGTTACAGTCGATCATGCTGGTTCGTTGCAATCTCATTAAAATCAGACATAGGTCCTAAATGTATTTGCTCGGTTATGTCGGTATTATGTCGCTATATGACGAGAGCAGACATCATGGCCACCATAACCATGCTCCTGGATTATTAGGATCGATCTACCGACAACCTCAGATGTAATGGCGTGGCTACGATTAGAATGTTCATCCGGGTCCTTTGACAATATAAAATTCTTATTCTACACACTTCCAGCTTTCCAATGATATACGAGTTATACTTATCTCGGATATCAAATAACCAAAAATTCAGGGCCCGTTTCCTTGCCTGGTCCTACCTATCTCAGGATCCTTAATTTCGTATCTGATTTTAATTACAATTGTTTTTTTGGGAAGCTCGAGATGTGGCGTTCTAACTATCAAACACTATAAGCATGTATAGTGTCAGCATGTATTCTTCCATTCACCCGATAGGTCTATATATTAAATTACAATTATAGACGGTCAGTCATATAGATTGTCATCCAAAAAAAACCAATATGTTTCTAAGAAAACACAAACCAGACTGATATGTTCATTAGAAATGTGGTTTTTTTTTATGTTCTTTAGAAAAATACAACCGATACATTCGTTAGAAACAAATTATATATTATCTCACAGTAAAATAATGTATGTAATATTGTCTTGTTCAACACAATGTTCAGTTGTTCTTTACCACATTCAACCGATTCCGACAGGAATTTGCAGCTTGTTTAGTCTCTGTTACACAGTCTCTGCTCAAGCTGTTAAGAACACCTATTATAGTATACGAGTTTTGTCTTATATAAGTCCTGTTATGTGGAATGTAAATTTCATTGATTAACGTTAAGCATGCACATTTGAGCACACCATGGCCATCATCACCAATATACGTAATCTGATGGTTCATCCATATATAATAATATCACTGGTGTATATTTTCATAAGCTATGCATACTGTCACATGGAACGCTCATTATATTAGTTCTAATCTTTGTCAAAAACGTTTCGTAGTATTATCTTTCCATTTAGACTTATATTTCAAAATTATCAAAAATCGAAAAGAATTCTACGAAACGTCTTTGACAAAAACTAACATCTGTCCATACTCTCCCAATATCGGTAACATTCCAACGTGTTTCCGTTTAACCCTCTTCATGCTGAAGGCAACCGGAGATGCCCTAAAGGGTTGGAGAGGGTTAAACGGATGTCTGTGTATAAAGCATGATCTGTGTAGGATATGTATGGCTGTGTATTGCTTTAACACTTTTACTACCAGGAATTAATTGTAATTAAAGGTACACTTCCTATTTTGTTTTTGTTTCTTTCTCGTGGCTAGCTTTTACACAAGGTTACGTATCTCCGTGATCTCGTCCGCTGTGGTTCTTCGCAACGGAACTGGTGCTAGGAACAATAGCCACGTCTTTGTTGAGTTTCGCCATGATGGCAGTTCTCACCTTCTTGCGCATGAACGCATACAGCAGTGGGTGCGCTATGGTTGTAAGATAGGCTACGATCTGACATATAAGCTGAGCCATTTCTAAATGTATGTCCTCTGTTACGACCATCTCTGCGATCGTGACGGTCACGTGAGGACCCCACAGACACACAAAGGCGATGACTATGACCAGAGACAGTCTCAGAAGTCTTCGTTCTTGTTCACGCGCGATCTCACGTCTAGTTTGTTCCTGACTCGACAACGAGGCTGTGACTATGGCAGATGTGACTATGGCAGATTTCACCGCGACGCGATGACGTGCAACGCGGTGAATGGCAACGTAGAACATGACCATTCCGACAGTCGTACCGGAAAAAGTAAGAACGTAAAACAATTCGTAGAAGTAGTACGGACTCACTCTCGTCATGACGTCATTACAGCTCAGGGAAACATTGGTCGTTACGTTATCAACTTTTGATCTGTTGAAACCGAAGAACGGTGTCCAGAAGCCGAAGAAGGCTGCGCACCATATAAGAAGGAGAAACAACTTGACCTTCGTAGCGAAGACGTGTCTTTTGGTCGGTGTTACGATGGCGTAGTAGCGATCTAAACTTATCATGAACAACGTCACCGAGCTTGCAACACACACCATTGATATTATCCCCTCCATGAAGAAACAAAACAACGCGTCCTTGAACCTTGACGTTAAGATGGTCATCAAGGTCATCGGAATGGCCGTGACGCATATCACTATATCCACGACGTTCAGGTTAGAGATGAAAGTATTCCCTCTTTCGTCCGTGTTCTTTAACGCTTTCCAGCTGATGACAAGCACAGTTATATTAAAAATCAAACCGCACAGAAATTCGGCGATCAGAATTATCGACGCCGTCACCATGAACAAGGTCGAATATTCCATGCTATCCATAACTTCCGGTTTAATGAAAGGTTCCAATGTTCTTGTCCATGTCTGAACAGCGGGAGCTTCTTGGAGGCAGAATGACTCCGGCTGGTGTCTGGGGAATCTGAAACCACATAAATCATGCCCCGACATCAAACAGCCAACAAAACAGACCATTGTTATTATGATTGATGACAGCAATCATATTTTCTCTATACCATCTTACATTGCAATACACCTCATCGATCTATACACGATACTATATATGCATTGGCCATTTTGTGAACGTATCAGGTAACAGATCAGAATGCTCCCAGAAATAGAACACATAAACAACAACCATGCATGATGTGTTTACAGTGTAATTAGGAAATATGAATATTTTATATTAATGTTTATCAAATATTTGAGTCCCAGAAGAGTCATATATGCATACTAGCTATTTCCTGGGAACATTATACCGCCATCAGCCGGTGATATCGTTATGGTAAGTGATGACCAGCGTGGGATTCAATGTTAGGTTCTAGTAGGACTTAGCCTATAATTATGTACCAATCCTCATAGATAATATGTAACTTGGACCAGATTTATAAATGTCAATTATAGTTATCAGCACTGGTGCTATTGTTCAGACGAGTATGTGTATGTAAAGTAATAAATTAGTTACGGAATACCACGTGAAATAGGTATTCACGTGCCCACCTTTGACCTTTGGAAAACGTAATATGAATCGTACTTATAAAATAAAGGCAAGCCCTCTGTTGTGTGAATGGAAATCATTTGCGGAGATATCAAAACAAAATAATTTACACCAAAATTATCACGAAAATTCTTCAAAGAGAATACTTGCGATAACTGTTATTTTTTTCCATTTCTCTAACTATATACACGATTTACATGTTTATATGTTATATGAATGTGCAACACCTTTTTTGTTTAACTTGAGCAATCATCAATATAAGTTCCATATATTATCGTGTCATTTAATAATAGCATACAAATGTGCGCAGATGGATTTGATTGAAACGGCGTTTTTAGATAACGCTTGCGATATACCATTAATTTCAGATAATTACTTCGCTTTCAGAGTGGTTATTCACTATGCGGTCCGGGTGACGAACATATTCACCTGTATCCGGTATATTAAACACGTGGCTGTATTGTGAAGACCATTAGAACATATTGCCGTAGTTATTTGACACACTGTGGCATATTCAACGCAAACAATGTTCCGTGCAATGACACTTTGTGATAATATGGATTGATTGTTATACAAAATGGTTTTCCATTATCGAGATCTATATCTACTAGTATTACCTATGTAAGCTGAATCATAATGCCAAATAGCCTATGTATTCTTTTTAATGTATCAATTCAGCGATTTCTTAACCGAATTGAATCAAATATGAATTTTAGCAAGACTATAGAGTATAATTTTAATCCAATTAAACTTTCCAATTTGAAATATTAGGATCATTAGATTAGTATAGGCCCTATTGTAAACAAAGTTTAAAACCACCATTAATCACATTATCATTAGAAAGACAAATGAAACACTACCAGTTAATAGCTAAAGACTCGAAGTTGTTTCTGTTTAAAATGTGAAGACATACTAGGCCTACTTAGATCCTGACTTCTGTCTAGATATGTTATATTAGGCCTAAATATGGAAGTGATGGTTGTTTGAAAAGTCCATGTCGAAAACACTACAATATAGGTGCTTAGCTCTCCATAACTTAAGATATATTGGAGCGATAGTTTTCCATCCCTTATAAATAGGCCTAATGGAGCTAGTTTCAATGGCAACTATATTTAAATAGCTAGTTCGTATAGCTATAAGGACTTAATATTGATTCTGTTTTACTTTATATTTGATTCTTTTGATGTATTGAAATATTAATATAAATGAATGTTTCTTTCCAGTATGTTATGTTAATGTATAACATCAACTTAAACAATACTGACCATATACATTATTTGAGACCGCATGTTTCTGATCAACCTTACCTGTATGTCACATCACTCCAACAGAATGTCCACAAGTCCGTTCCATTCACAGTAAGTGAATTCGATGAGATCATTTGGAGTCATCCTTTTCCCTAAATACTCTTCATAATACTCTGACTAAACACAACTTGGTCACCGAAGTTGTTCGAATATTGGAAATCGAAATGAAACAACAAAAGGATGCTCCCATAATTAGGGCCTATATACGTCTCTCCGTACTTATACGAGAAATGTAAATATTTTTCCTTGGTGCATTATAAGGTATACTATAGGGAGTGTTCATCTATTATAATACATGCTGATGTCGCTTGATGGGGGAAGTGCGGCCTCCTCGCGGAGCTTAGCGTTTACCGTGACAGGAGTTATATACCTTGCAAGTACTAATACTCGAGTATTGATCTGCGCATAAACTGATGACGTAATTCGCTGCTTTCTCCGAATACCCGTGTATGAGTGTACATTGACTCTGGCAGATTCGTGCACTACTTTCGAAATGTATTTATTGGAATAACAGTTGTAATTGCGCTCCAAATATAGGGTAATGTTTAATAAACAAGATCATCAATCTCAGAGGTGATAGATCTTCAGAGGTTGTTTTCTGTTAATGCCTGGTTTGCTTTCATCCGCCATACACATTGTTTTGGTAGGCCATTGAAAGCTCTCGCTACCATCTGTTAACCAAACATGAATCTGTGTATGTTTACCTCTGTTTATCGCAGTGGAAACACGGATTAGAGTTAATTACAGAGTAAATGGAGAGAAGGGGGCGTGCTGAGAGTAGATGAGGAGCGGGAGAGAGAGAGAGAGGGGGGGAGAGAGAGGGGGAGAGAGAGGGGAGAGGGAGAGAAAGAGAAATAGAGAGAGCGTGAGAACACATATAGAGAGTGAGTGAGTGTGAGAGAGAGAGAGAGAGACAGACAGACAGACAGACAGACAGACATACAGAGAAAGAGAGAGACAGACAGACACACACAGAGATACAGACAGAGATATAGTAAGACAGAGAGGGAGAGAGAATAAGACACAGAGAGCCAGAGACAGAGGGTAAGACACAAAGAGAGAGAGGGAGAGAGAGAGAGAGACATGCAGAGAGAATAAGTCAGAGATAGACAGAGACAGAGATGGTAAGACACAAAGAGAGAAAGGGAGAGAGAGAGAGAGAGAGAGAGAGAGAGAGAGAGAGAGAGACAGAGATAATAAGCCAGAGAGAGACAGACAGAGATGGTAAGACACAAAGAGAGAGAGAGAGAGAGAGAGAGAGAGAGAGAGAGAGAGAGAGAGAGAGAGAGAGAGAGAGAGAGAGA
>JAVCKZ010111091.1:0-10299 GCA_034780755.1 Lepetodrilus elevatus | reverse complement strand
AAATGTAGATATATGTTCCCCCGTTTACTTTAGGGTGCAAGATTATATAGAAAAATAGTAAACGGGGCATCTTATAGCTACGGTTCTGCAGCTAGATATCCATGGTATGTCTTCATACGCCTGCTGATTAAGCGATTGGATTCTTTAAAATAAAGTTACTATGTGCACAATACACACAACACTAATCCTTACCAAACACTTAGTATTATTGTATAAATTATATCTTGATATTTTCTATTGATCCATATGTACTAGTATATTGCACGGAAGGTAATGAGAATAAAATATAACTCAAACAACAACAGTATCTGTAGATATAGAGATTATTACCCTTATGTCTTTAGATACCGTCAGTATCCTGTATTTGGGATAATTGTATTATGCGAGCCTTTGGGTAATAATCTCTTTATCATGCAATGTCAATCTTAATCGACGATCATGAAATTAAGTGGTAATAGTGGATAATAACAATATATGTGTTTCATCAAATATATAACTGTATTCAGTGTACATTGTTTTGTAACATAACCACTGGGGTATTTTTGAAGATGTATTGGGTCTGTTTGAAGGAATTGATTTCTTTGGAGCTGGAAGTGCAATCGCTATGCATACCTTCATTCTGAACACCAAGGCGGCGTCAATCAAACTAGGGATTACAGAACGAGAGAGACTGTACGCCTTGCATTCCGTCCAACAAGCGTGAGTGTTCAATGTATCTAGTTCTATGTTAACATAGACTCTAATTTAATATTAAGGATTGACTGCAATGCTTTTTTGAGTTCATCGAGGTATGAACGTAAAAGCCGATGTGCAAACTGTATGAATCCGCGAAGATACATATCATACTGTTTTTGAAACAGCAGCTTTACGTTTTGTAATGATCAAATCATTGGTGATGTCCTTCAACCCCTAAACTCAACCTGGGCAAGTCCATGTATACTCCCCAGGTAGTTGAGAAGGAAAGTGACTCCATAATGACATTGATCCATTGGAATGAGTAATATTGGGTTTGGGGCATTCCAAATACCGGTACACCTTGTTGTTGTTGTATTATTATTGCTTACAAATAATTATATACAGTATTGCCTATAGATGTGCATATTTTGCATCCACTCCTGCTATGTTCAACAGGCCTCCATTTATGAACCTGACCCACAATGACCTCGTCTCCACGCTGAGCGGAGCGTTCTCGGAAAGTTCCAGATTCCGGGGTTTGTTCCAAGAGACGGGGAAATGTCCGGAAGAGGAAGCCGTGACCTGTGACCCCAATTCTAAATTTAGAACTGCCGACGGCAGCTGTAACAACCTGAAGAATCCGCGTTGGGGGCGGTCATTCATTTGTATGAGAAGATTTATGCCAGCAGAATATAACGATGGTACGGATAATTTGTTTAGTTGGTTTAAACGAATGAGCGGTACAATGAAAGGATTGGTACATTAATTATACAGCAATTCAAGGTTCTAGATCATGAATGACATGTTCAACACATCTTCATTTATCTATCATACTAACCAATAACAAGCAAATGTTATATACAAAAAAATATATGCACGGTTGGTAATGATGAAGCAATTGTGATAACTTTCACAAACAAAATGGACTGCAGTTTTATCACAGGGTTTGATTGCAGCGTGTAAATTGCGTCACATCTCCAATGTACGGGCAGTATTTTTCCTTTGTGTTTTCTGACTAGATATTAAGAAGTAACATTGAAATAAATAGTATTACAGAAAACAAATGTACGATCTATAATACAACGATACTGCAAATGTTCGAATATGTGAATGTTGTTTTACTATTCGAATATTCGTAACTTAATATTCGAATATTCGTTTCTGGTCTATAACTACTATACAAATGCAGACGACGATACGTAGTTATTATAATCAATACACAGTTTCGAGCGTACTATAAATAATTCCAAATCGTTGCCGGTGGTTATAAATGTTCCCCACCGTTATTATGCATGTCTATTTCTTCCTCATATGAACAATACATTATACATTTCTCTACAGGCGTGTCGTCTCCGCGTTCCAGGGGTAAAAATGGTCTCCCCCTCCCAAACTCGCGTATGGTCAGTCGGTCCATTCACACCAGCGACGAAGGGATACCTGAGTCTACCGGGATGACACATATGGTGATGCAGTGGGGCCAATTCATTGACCACGATATCACCAGTACACCCATACATAAAGGTAACAGTTGAATCTGTGCTTAGATGTTAAATCTAATATTATTATTGATAAAATAGGCCTAATATAATAGTTGAATCCATGTTTGTTACAGATATTACATACTGCAGTGTATGACAGCAGAATTGAACTGTATTGTCATAACATGTTAGTATATTAATGCAATATTTTACGGTAAATATAACTATTATGAATATGAATATGTACATGTTTATAACAACTACTTCTATGACATACATACTGTCGTGAATTTTTGTCTTAGTGAATCTCATTCATAAAACGCTGAACGATTTGGGTGTATCATCACTTCAATTCATCCTCGAATGACAGGCTTATTTGACGGAGGTATATTGTGTAGTCATAATAGTCTGTGGTTCGAGGATGCATATCAACCATATGTACGTATTTCGTATGTAGGCTTACTTATATTGAACATTAATCGTACTATAAATAGCAATGCAATGACAAGATGTGTATGTTATTTGCAATGAAAATTTCAACTTGATTTCAGGACAAAATCAGTCTATTGTAAGATGTTGTGTGGACGATATTCCAAGTGGCACTCCGGCCAATATAGTTAATGACCTTGTTAACAGGTGAGGAGAGACAGTGCGCATGCGCGGACTTTCGGCACATTTACAAACGAATACGTTGACAGTGTTGGGAGAGGATTATGCAAACGCAATTAACAATTGGGCTGGGTGGTAGCGCAATGCCAATATTAGACAGTTTTAACTTCCGGGCCAAAAGACCCGAGTACAAATCCCGTCCATGGAGTCAGGCATCAGTGTTCTCGAAAGTTACCTGTCTGACGTGATATTAATAGGCTGTCTGCAATGTAATTACTAGTATCATCCGTGGACTGTCAGTACCAGCCGGTGCTCGCAGGTCTACTGCAACGTTTAGTGTTAGGGATATTGCGTGTTTCATCATGCCATAAACTGACAAGCCGTGATATAAGTGAAAGAATCGTGAAAGCGACTCTAAATCCAAATTAAAAACAAATAAAATAATAGAAGGTAACAATAATGACTATTAGCGTCAACTGATCCCAGTAATTGTGTTTCTTTTGTTGTAGAGACGTCTGTATGACCATATCTATCCCCGCAAATGACAAGAAATTCATAAATAGAACGTGTATGAACTTTGTGCGCTCTATACAAGTGGCGAATACCGAATGCCGGTTTGGTAAGTATGCATGCAGTACCAAACTTTAGCAAGAATTCTAGGTTCAATGGTGATCCGCATGTGATCTATCTAATAATACAATAATTCTATAGGATAATGAACATTCGTGTCTTGTAAAGAATTGATACAATTTGTAAAATACGACGCCTACATTCCCATTATTCTGTGCACATCAATCAACCTCACCTTCCACCACCTACATTCTCTCTCTCTCTCTCTCTCTCTCTCTCTCTCTCTCTCTCTCTCTCTCTCTCTCTCTCTCTCTCTCTCTCTCTCTCTCCCTCTCTCTCCCTCCCTCCCACTCTCTCTCCCCTCTTCCCCTCTCTCTCCACTCTCTCTCTCTCTGTGACTGTGTCTCTCTCCCCCTCTCTATCTCTCTCTCTCTCTCCATGTCTCTCTCTATCTCTCTCTCTCTGTGATTAGAAGAACGTCAATATGCATATGTTCTACATGTACCACCTACCACAGACACAAACTAAGTATACTGTATACATGTGTGTCATGCCTTGTGTTTCTCCGTACGACCACAGACCCGGTGGAGCAGCTCAACCAGATCACTGCCTTTATTGACGCCTCTCAAGTATACGGCTCTAGTGACGAAGAGCATGATGCTCTCCAACTACACGAAAACGGTACGAACCATACCTTCTCTTTGACAATAAGAACCCCGTTACTCAGTTGCTGTTGTAACTAAAATTGATTGTGTCAAATTCTAAGGAACCCACTACAAATGCAAGTCTGGTTGAATTGAAGTCAAAGTATTGATGTGTGTTCCAGGTTTGATGAAGTTCTACGATGATAATCTACTGCCCGGAGCAAACTTCCAAAACTGCATTCCTGAGGAGAAACAGGACTTTTGTTTCATTGCAGGTTTGTTTCAACACATTGTTATTGTCATTGATGATGCCATTGCATTAGGTTAATAGTATGGTATACAAAGCTGCTTCATCTATGCGCTATATATATGGATATGGATAACGCATATGGATATGGATATGCGCTATAGCTGAATGCATGTGAAGCGATAGGCGTCTGGGTTTCTAGACTAATAGCATACACATTCAACCTTGAATTGAAAAAAAAGTCATCACATTAGTAGCCTTTGGCCGACATTCAGTACATGTCATAAACTATAACATGCGAACTTGCAGGTTATATTACATAATCTAGTGTTTCATTTGCAGGCGACGAGAGAGTGAACGAACAGATGGGACTGACTAGTATGCACACTGTCTGGATGCGAGAACACAACCGGATAGCGCGGACACTAGGCAGCATCAACCCGCACTGGGATGACAAGAGACTGTATCAGGAATGCAGAAAGATAATCGGAGCTTTAATCCAGAAAATAACATACGAAGAGTTTCTGCCAATGCTGCTTAATGACGACACACGCCGGTTCTTTAACCTCAGATCCGAAAGCTGGGGGTATAGAACTGTGTACAATGAAAACACCGACCCTAGCATACGAAATTCCTTTGCCACAGCAGCTTATCGTCTCGGACACACCCTCATCAGAGGAACCTTGTCGCAGTTGTCTTCCCCCTTCAGCATAGCTGGCACGGCTAAACTGGACACTCTGTTCGGAAACACTTCATATATTCTACGCACCAAAGGCGAGTCGATCTCGTGGCTTCTCGGAGGAATGACGCGAGATCATTCTATGACGTTCGACCGGTTCTTGAGTACGGAGATCACGGAGAACCTGTTCTTGGACAGGGACGGGAACAGCCTCGATCTGGCCACGTTGAACATCCAGAGAGGACGGGATCACGGACTTCCGGGATACAACACGTACAGACGCTGGTGCAATCTCCGGGAAGCTCAACACTTCGGAACCGGAACTGGGGGGCTTCAGGATCATTCCCCGGACTCGGCGCGGATTCTGGGCACTCTCTACAGGTTAAGAAAACGGTTTCCATCTAGGAGCTAACTAAGCATGCCTAATATATTAAGAGGATGTTCCATGGCGCCGTAGTTAGAAATGTTCTCTGAAGACATCAAAGCCATCAAGTTTAGTAGTTACTGTAACTTAACACCATCATGCCAACTGAACCTCACAACTGCATGCGAGTACTGTAAGTTACATTCTTAATGTATCTAAGACTGTAGGTAAGAGCCATATCACTGACACATAACATGCATTTCAGTTATTATTCAGAAAATTAATTTTCTGAATATTATACAAATATTACTATGAATTCACAACTGCGTCGGTCCTTCAGTGTAGGACTACCAATAACCCTTATCTGTACGTTGTAACAGTGGTTTCAGTGTCTATTTTATTATCAACAGCCACCCAGATGACATCGACCTATTCCCCGGAGTGATGAGCGAGCGCTCAATGCAAGGAGGCATCGTTGGACCCACTGTCGCCTGTATTATAGGGATGCAGTTCCAAATGCTGAAGGAAGGTGACAGGTTCTGGTATGAAACAGGACAGGAACCTGTTCGTTTCTCCCTAGGTGAGTCTTTCATTTGGCCAATAGTGGAGCTGCGCTAAGAACTAAAGGATGCGTGGTTTATTTCATGTACTTGAGGATTAGAGACGCTTTCAGGTTAATCTCTCTAACATTTTGTCATTTTTACTGCAGGAGGAAACCTACAACACCCATAACAATATGTGTTGCAGTTGACCTTATATATTTTTGATGATACGATGTTCTTTGTCAATCATAATGTTATTCCCCCCGTAATCTTTATTCGTTTCTGAACAAAATGACATAACTCCCATTTGAAACTACAATAAAACAACCATGATCCAGTTGTCTTGCAATCCGTTCTATATTTCTTGTAATACGAATAGAGGGCTTTCGCAAACGCACCATTACCTTTAGCTATTGGTATATATATATAGGTAGTGTTGCGAAACTACTCTAGACGTCAGACGTTGCGAGACGTCAGAGCGCGCACTGACAGAGATGTTTCTTGTGACTGTTACAGGTCAGCTACACACACTTCGTACATCGTCTCTAGCACGTATTCTGTGTGACAACACAAACATGCCCTTGATGCAGGCGAAGGTTATGGAGACACCAGACTTCTTGTAAGTGTGTTGTGTTAATGTCTAGTATGCACTAATATTGGTGCAACTGTCTAGTTCAAAATATACTTGGAACCTTTAATTATACTTATTTCAATTGATATCGGTTGTGTATGGCTTTTGCAGCTTTATCTCAATATCTCATCAGCTGCTGTTGAGATTACAATATATTGATCCTAACATAGAAGTGGTTATCATGTACATTGACGTTGTCCTATATATAGGCTACACAACAATAATTTCACAAACGCTATAGTATAAATAGCCCTGGCTTAGTTCATACTATGGATTAATTGAGACATAACCTGTTACATTTAGCAAGATTGAAGCCGACATAGAAAATTGTTTGGGATGTGTATGTATATTTTAATCCTTGAAATGTAATAATGTTTTATGTTATCAAATAAGGAGTAGCATCGTATAAGTTGGTTTGATGGAGATTTTATAGCAGTAAGCATTCAATGCAGTTTTATCAGTTTTCATATGATTATATTTCTAATAATAAACGTTCTCCCCAGTCGCAACCCGATACTGAGATGTACAGACCTACCGACCATGGACTTCAGCTACTGGAAAGAATTACCTCCCTTATGGGGTACGTGGTCACAGTGGACGCTATGCAATGACGGCATTCAACGTCGATACCGTCAATGCACTACCGGAAGTGGTGGCTGCCTCGGAAGTAACATGGAGGAAAGAAGATGCGCAATGTTCCCGTTCGGATCAGCCAGTGTCTGGACCAAGTGGGCCTCGTGGTCGCCTTGCACAAACAACCGCACGCGCAGGACCAGGATGTGCGTCAGAAATTTCAACCCGGTTCACACCTGCATTGGAGACGATGTGCAAGTAATGCCATGCATTGGACATAAATTCTGCCCGTTTCCCGAATACTCTGTAGCTCAGAGCGCGTGTCTTAGGATGTTTGTGACGATGGAGGATATTGGTTGAGGTCCAAAATTAAGTTTTCTTAAGCGGGATTCATACTTTTAACGGCGTAACACGGCGCAACTCGCTAGCACACGCTTACCGGTGTAGCAGTCCCCAAACCCTCTATATTAGCTTTCTGGGAGAGTGTTTTGGGGCTGGTAAGCGTGTGCTAACGTGTTGCGCCGTATAACGCCGTTAACAGTATATTCCCAAATATATTCCTATAATAAATGTTATCAATCAGGTTATAATTGCGTTGTCAAAAAACTAATACAGTTTTGGAAATGTCTTCAATTGATGTTATTTAATAGAAAACAAAAATAAAGATTCAGATGGATTCACGGTTTTATCTTCTTATGTAAAATAGATACATTGATATTTTATACTCATAATGAGTAATGGTCAATCGGAACAACCTCGCGTGACTTCCGGTGTGCTCCAGTATAGTAATGCAGGCAGTTCAGTGTCTGAGCTGAGTGGACTATTTGTGATTTAGTGGATTTACGCCACTCGAAGCCGGTCGTATCTCCATACGGCGGTGTAGGATGTCTCACTACACGTGTAATATGACAAAGAATCCGGGCTGAATGCGATGGACTGGCCATCAGACTCTTCACTGTACGCCAGTCGTATTTGCTTGCTCTCGTCACAGATAACCTCGTCGTACTTTCCCCCTGGGATGTAGTAAAAGTACACGTACTCGTCGGTTTTGACCAGGACCATTTCCCCACTGGGGTCTATGTCGCCTGACACCGGTCCGAAGTGTTTCGAGTAGAATTTGATGTCACAGAGCATATCGATAGTTCCGTCCATGTACACCTCAAGGAGTTGGGTCCCAGTATATTTTGCAGTCGTTGGGATGACGAACATTCTAGAGTCCGGACTCACTAGAAGGGTTTCGATGCCAGAGCTACTGAAGCTGGAAACAAAAAGAGTTCTGAAGTTAGCATTCAATGATTGATGTAATCTGTGAAACTATAGTGGTTCACTCTTTTATAATGTCACTTCCCACTCACCATGCTCATTGCTCACTGTAGGTATTACAGAAGATAAAAAAAAACAGGTTTCAGGAGTCATACTATTATATTATATTTCTAAGGACATTTACGGAAGCGCCATATAATTTATCTTGACGAGATATTAAAATCAAGACGACTTCTTTCGACATGGACACTTGAATATCTCTTAGTAGTGCTTTAAACATTCATATTTTCTAAGCTTATAAGTACGTGGCCTAACGAGGTCGCCAAAAGCTTTCATTTATGAGCAAACGTGTAGACTTCATCTTTTACTATTTTATATAATACTAGTGACTGTAGTACATGTTTAACTGAAGACAAATACTCAAAATAATGTAGTATTCAAAATTAACACAGTCCATCTGAGAGTGCAAACGACTTTATCATTGAGAATAAAATGCTGATTTTTGTTACCTGAAGCTGATTTTATGCTTGTATTTTACAGTCGTAGAAATCTCCGGATCTTTAGGCTCAGGTACAATGTAGATATCATTGATTGTTTCTTCATGCGCATGTCCGGTGTCGGCGATGTAGATGCAGGACGACATGGTCTCTCCAGGACAAGGTGCTACAGCCAAGTCTTCACAATCGTGATTCACAGCCCCGTCGACATGCACGGCGCTCTTGTACGTGCCCGTCTTCGCGCTGACCACGTGGATGTAGATGCCGTTGGAGGTAGAGCTGTAGTCGGTGATGACGTACATGGTGTCGTCGTGGATGTTACTGAGCGCTATGCCGGAGGCGTCATTGATGGTGCCGTTGTTGAAGAAGCCCGAGTAGATTCTATCTGAGAATCCTGAAAGATAAACTGATGTTAATATATTGCCCGTGTTCATGTACAGGTGCCCGTTGCACGACGCTCTTGTAGGCTACAACTATTGTAACGTCAACGCTTTCTATTGTGGCGGGAGCCCAGTTACAACTATTGTACATAGCGCTACAAGAGCGTCGTGCAACGGGCACCAGGACACAGCTGTTTCATTGATGGTCCTAACCAACGTCGACCACGCTGTGACTACGCACGTCACGTCAGTCTATGTCGTTGACGTCGTTAATTGAGACCTTTTATCAGAATGGTCGATATCCTCGTATCACTATAATATTACGTGTTTCTTGCTGTATACCATATTGCGATATTATATTATATAACTTTTAGATGGCCTCGGATATATAATATGGGTCTGGGCATCGTTTCTCGAAGCTCTCATACGATACCATAAGGACTCTCGTAGCGGTCTAAAACTTGGGGATCATGCACTTACGAGAGTGCTATGGTCTCATAGTATAGATATGAGAGCTTCGCGATGTAATACCCTGGACCCTGTTGTAGCTACAATGGACTGTAAAGGTGCGGTCAAACCTAGCGCGGGAAATTAAACGCAAAATAACCCCGGGGTCTAATTTCGAAAACATATAACCCTGCTCAAGAGGTAGGTTAAATTTAATCTGACCCCGGGTCAAATATCAAAAAGGGTCAAATTTGTGTATTTTGAGCTATTTACCCCCCATGTAAACGGCTCCACTGTACTTGATCCTGGACAATTCTTAGAAATGTATTGCTTTGATGAAGACATAGGGTATGCTGTGTCACCAATGAAGACCATGCACTGGCTTGTCGAAGCTGTCATCTGTATGTCATCTGTATGTACTGCCTGTGTTCATTCTGGTGATGGTAACAAGTTCATATTTACAGCCTGTGCCATGAGCTGAGAATTGGCGAAAACTATCGCATCGTGGACACTGCCTGGACACCCGATACATATATGTCAGTTATAAGCGATATAATTATGTGACCCCGCACAGCAAATTCAGTCCTTGACGCAATCCACTAATTAGGGATCACAAAGCCGAGATCTGTCAAGAGAACCGATTTTTATCGGATTTTTTTTCTCAGCTGATAAATATTCATTACTATCTCTTTTTAGTAAT
>JAVCKZ010111080.1:0-10300 GCA_034780755.1 Lepetodrilus elevatus | reverse complement strand
AGACCAAGGATGATAACTGCATTGCCACTCTACAGTCAGTGCATCCTATCAATATCGCGTCAGAAAGGTAACTTTCGAGAACATTGATGCCATGCCCCCGGGACGGGATTTGAACCTGGACCCGTAACGTAGATGCTCAAATAAACCAGGGTCCGTGTTCTCGAAACTTCGTAAATCCTAATAAGTTCGTAAGTACTAAGAACTTGCCTAACTGGTTTTCTGCTTATGTTATTTTTTAAAGAGATCTTTCTCGCTAAGATGTTTTTATCTAAGAAGTTTCGAAATTACAAGCCCAGAGGTGAACGTATTCTGCAAGGAACAGGATATCTAAGTATATAGTGAATGGACCAAATTTGAATAAAACATATTGTGATGGGTATAGAATATAGTTTCCATTTTCTTGTTTTGTTTGTTATTAATATAGAGGAAATATTATCTACCCTATCCGTTGTTTAAGTGTTCTGTATTCGCATGACTCGGCGTAAAGTCGTATAAACATATATCTTCCAATGACCTTTCAAGAAGAACAGCGTTAAAATCAATAACAGAGTGTGTCTTAAACAATCTCACTGGTTCCGAGTAGACCAATTATTGTAATAATTGAATTCTTAAAACTCAAGACAATGACAGATAACGCAATTTAATTCTTTCTCAAACGGTTTTTAAAAACCGCCCAAGTATTAGTAGTAAATGGCACCAGTGGAAATCGGAACATCACCACGTCGTCGTCATCATCAGGGTGTCGTTTCTCGAAGCTCTCATATCCACTATGCGACCATAGCGCTGTCGTAAGTGCACGATCCCCGTATTTAAGAGATAGATCGCTACGAGAGTCCTTATGGTCTCGTAGTAGATATGATACCTTCAAGAAACGTTACCCTGATATCCATTCAGACCAGGGCCCAATCGTTGAGCGATACTAACGCTACGAGAGTCGTAATTCTGTGTTAACGTATTGGAGTTACGACTCTCGTAGCGCTACGATCGTTCGGTGGAATGGGGATTAATATAAGACTATTCTGTACAAAACTGCGTAACTGTAAGATAATCTTAACCTCCAACCTGAATAATGGTGTGATCTAGATTATGGCTAATGTTGGAGGAGACAACTCCAGGTTACTTTAGAGTTACTTTAGAGTTACTCCGCCTCTTCCTGGCTAGCCCCGAATGCAGCGTTTCTATAATGACAGGGTTTCAATTTTAAATTTGCCCCTATTTTGGAATTTAAGGAAATGTAATACTGTTCTATTATAACATTTGTCAGATTTAAAATGTGTGTGTGTTCCTGAGGGCCTATTCTCGAAACGCACTTACGAACTTCTTAGCTTAAGAACAGTTCGTAGCCATACTATAAGAATCGCTAAGATTGTCTTACGCTCGTAAGAACGTTTCGAGAATAGGCCCCCAGGATACTAGTACCTTAGACTTTCGCCGTTTCGTACAGGAGAGACCCGGATGCAATATGTCCATAATAATATGCTCTTACCGATCACATTTGTATAATTTGCCGCCATTTTGAAATTTAAGAAAATGTAATATTGTTCTGTTATACCATTTGTTAACTTTCAAATGTCTGTGTGCTACGTATAATAATTTAACATATGCTATTGGAGGTGTCAATGTACGCTCCTTTTGTAAAAGCCATCTGAAACCTCTCGCCCGTTTCCGTAACCGATTGTTATAAGTTACGGAAAACTCAACTGAAACTTCTCGCCCGTTTCCGTAACCGAGTGTTGTAGTCTTACGGAAAAGGGCCAGTACTCAGGAATGGTGCGAAATATCGGAAGTACCTAGGTCCGAGTGATCAATGGAACAACAGCTGAAATGACTCGAGGATGTTCCAATTCCGATTGGTTCAGTGGGTCATACGTTGCTCAGAATCATTGCATTGTACTCATATAACCCTCTATTTTCCCCGGAATAACAGCATCGATAATACAGGGTTAATTGTCTTGCAGAATAATGCAGGTATAATACGCTATCATCAGTAAAGTAAGCGTAGTTTGAACAGCATTCATTAAAATAATATATATCAGAGACATCAATGTGCGTCTATTCCATTAGCGTACCCTTATTGTGAGATCGTCCTATCAGAACTGATTCTATACAGTATTGATAATTATGTACCACAGTGGGAGAGATCAATTGGTATAAAGTCCATGAATGATGGCATTGTATGACAAAGGATTTCTAAAGCAGCTGCAATGTTTAAATTTATATCTGACCCATCCTCGAACCACAGACTAGTGTGACTTAATTTGAGTTGAGCCTGATATCATAGAGAGGTTTCGTAACCTCCGGCCCTGGGGCCTGTTGCACGACACTAATGTAACTACAACTATTGTAACGTCAACGCTTTCTATTGTGACGGGGGCCCAGTTACAACTATTGTAGAAATACAAGAGTGTCGTGCCACTGACTCCTGGTCAAACATTACTCGTATGTCCTAACATAATCACATTTCCGACATCCGCAACCATGGGCATGGATAGACTGGACAATAATTACTGAAATCCAGCCAGTTCCAAATCTTGCATAGACTTTGTAAGTATCGTTTGGTAAAATCCGTGAAAACACGAGTTTGGATACATCTTTAAACTAGTCATGTTGGCACGTAGCGCTTCGCGCCTACGTCTGCTTCTCCACAGTAGACAGAACCAATAGCAATATGAATACATATCGGTGTTTACAGGCATAACTGTAACACCACACTATGCTCGACTGTATTTGTTAACGCACATTGATAAAGTCGTGATTTTTTGAGAATCATAAATAGGTGATAGTAATTCGGATATGTACTAAGAGACGATGGTAGAGTGAAGGGACGTAATTCTGTTGGCTATACCCGGAAGCGAGTTCTAAAAATAGCTCTGTGCCAGACTTACGTATCCTATTAATCCTGCACCATTAAGCCAAGGTCTGCATAATGCATTATATGCATGTACTTCGCCACCCATCATTTTACCATTAGCGGAAGCAAGTTGAATCACTTACTCAAAAAGTTGTGATACAAGTGAAATAATCTTGAAAGCGGCATTAATTAAACCACATTTTTTAATAAACTATATCTTCTATGGAAACACACCAGAGCCAATAGAATCCTTTCACGTAGACCAATTATCCTTCTATATTACTATTACCTCATTGTACTATATATAATACAAGTACAAAGCAATTCTTCTCATCAGACGACATCATTGGCATTCTCTATTATAAGCCTGCGATAGTCACACCTTTTAGATGTCTCGTTTCCCTGCGTGGTCTTTACAATTTGCCACTTAGTTCTACGACTTCCGAAGGTTTCGCTCGAGCTTACGTTTGATAGGTGGCCCTCTGACATGCCAAAGTCTATTCTTTGTCTGTCTACCGTCGCCAGTCGACAGTCTTCAAATGGAATACATAGTATATGGTAATAATACGTTATAAGTAAAAGTGTTTCAGCCGTCTTTCAAGTTCGTAACTGCTTTTATGAAAAGTGACAAATTATATAGTAAGCAATTGACGCTATACCGACATGCGACACTGTTGTTAGTACAATCATAAGAATAAAGTCCACATCCCATTATGCACCAGATAAAGCGGGATACATCTAGAGAATAAATCAATAGTCATTGTGTATATTGGTACATTAAGCTTCATTAAGCGATATATTCTTCCACTTCCGGTTACTCGAGAAATAAATCCGATAATGCAAGCGTTGTAATCTTGCCACTCACATTAAAGTGTTGTGAATTACCGGAATTTATATTTGTCCGGATTCCGGATGTAGGTTAGGAGTAACAATGTAATAATACAAGATTGTAACAATGCCATCAAATGTAGACAAATTCACCTTAGGGTTGGTTTCTTGTTGGACGGAATCTGTGGATTGCACGTTGATGAGGACATTACTGTATTTACAATTACTTGCGCATCATTCTTACTCATTGTGAACTTTAGGTTTCGAGTTTCAAGAACGAAAATATAACAATTCCGGTATTCCGGATGTACATCTCGTATACAGCCTATAATAATAATAATAATGTGCGCATTTATATGGCGCCAAATCCATGCTTCATAAGCATGCTCGTAGCGCTACATTATTATTACCCCGGTCAATGGATCAATGTGCACTCATTTCACCCTGGGGAGTATACAACCTAAACTGCCAGTTAAGGCGCTAGAAGGTCTTACATTCACAATTCCATCTCTTCCTACCGGGTACCCATTCACAGCCTTAAAGGCAATGGTTCTTGGTTACAACTGCAAAGTACATTCACTTGACATACATACAATGAGGATTGTACTTACTTTCGAACGTTGTTCACCGCTGTATGGGAGACACAGGTTCACCGTAATTAGTTGGGAACGTCCTACTTTTAACGAAGCTCCTCGACTATATGATACAGATGAACCGCTTTATTACACATCGACATTGGTAGACATGTTCACCATTCTTTACATGTAATTACCTTCCACAAAGAGGAAATAGACATGGATCAGGTGGTGCATCCACAAATGCTATACTATTTTATTTTTACATTCTAAGCTGTGATCATGTGTTTACTTGCGATTGAATAGAGTATTGATGCATTTAATTTGTTATAGAAATATATCTCAAGATGTAAATATATTTTAGAAATATCTCAAGATTTAAAAACTAAAATATACATGCATACGTTTAACATAGTAGTTATGTACTAATTCATGTTCTGTATGCCCGCACATTGACTAAACATATTGATGATAATCTAAAGGTATATTTAGCTTCGATGTTTCTTTCTTGTGGCCGTTTTGACTACTACTACTTTGGATATTAGTACTGCGTCTCTGCGTCCATTATCACTCCAACCCTATATAAAAAGTTCCATCCGAGACAACTAACTACACACCAGCAATATGTAATATCGAATAATTAAGAATCTCGGTTCGCTTTAATTACCGAGTCAATGCCTTAAAAGTGACATCTAACATTGTTCGTCCCCATTGATTCGCAATTACATAGACGACGGCCAACATTACTTAGTCTTTCGTGGTAACGTACACCATGTTAATTGTGTATGTCAATGGTACAACATTTATCAATTACATAACAGAGTAATAACTGGAGGGAACAAAGCATAGCTCTTTTGATGTACGAACACAAAACGCATCTGTTTGCCTACCGAGAATCCACCAAAGCAGGTCTCTGGCGATGAGTGCTTATTAAATACTGACTTCTCCCTTCGCTTATCTATCTGTTTTGTATAAACATACGCCGGTATGTGATCCATTACTGCTAATTGAGCTTGTCCGCGAGCCAAAGTAGTCCGTGGGTGATGCGGCAGATACCCACACAACTATCGATTACAGAACAGATAATGAATCGTAGACCATGAGGTCCGTAATGCTGGTTTGTAAGTTCAGGAGTTGGCGCTTGAATTACGATTTCACTTACACGTTAAAACAGCTTGCGTAATAAAGAACAGAGAAGAAGAAAAAAAAGTAGCGACGAACTAAAAGAAGTACGGATATATATCTACATCTGTTCATCAGTATGCAAGATATTTTTAAAATATAGCTCAGTATAAACGACATTTTATTTTAATCCTTAACTTACAATCCCAGGGGCTTAAGTCAGTTTTTGATGACCAAATATATAGCAAAAACTGACTTAGCCCCTTTATGAATACCGGCCCAGATCTTCTTGGCACTGGCTTTGGTAACCTGATAAAACAGTTTGATTATAATTACTCAATATACTATGTCTTCCTACCTTTGTCCATATTGTAGAAGGTATATAATCCAAATATTTGTCAAGTAAGTTCCATTGAAGTGACCTGTGCTGTACATGTAACGTCCGTAACAGTTAGGTAAGACTGACCACGTGTAGGTCCACTACAAGGTCGGGTGGGAGGTACTAGTAGTTCATTGGCTGGACAATTGCTATTCAACAGTATCGATCTTACAATTAGACCAATGTTGATGGTCCGTAGCACATAACTTATTGATTATATGCTATAGACTGACATGTGTTCGACCTGCCACGGGGGTGTGGATTCTTAAGGTATTATTGGAAGTCGAGGGGTTTCTTTTATTGCCGCTCCTACCCGGTGGTACTGTCCTTGGTAACCTAGTTATTCCATGTCCACTATACTGGTAGAATGCTGAATACTGGTATAATGTAAATATTGGTAAAATTCCCGGACTTGTATAATGCCCACACTGGTAGAATGTCCATACTGGTAGAATGCCCATAATACCCATACTGGTATAATGCCCATACGGGTAAAATGCCCATACTGGTATAATGCCCATACAGGTATAATGTCCATACTTGTATAATGCCCATACTGGTAAAATGCCCATACTGGTAAAATGCCCATGCCCATACTGGTAGAATTCCCATACTGGTAGAATGCCCATAATGCCCATACAGGTATAATGCCCATACTGGTATAATGCCCATACTGGTAGAATGTCCATACTGGTAGAATGCTCATACTGGTAGAATGCCCATACTGGTAAAATGCCCATAGTGGTAAAATGCCCATTCCGATAATGGTAGAATGCCCATATAGTTCATACTGGTATAACGTCCATACTGGTAGAATGTCCATACTGTTAGAATGCCCATACTATACTGGTTGAATGCCCGCATACTAGTATTGCTATATAAGTGTCCTATTATTATTTCCCAATATTTATGAATTCGCTTGGCATTCTACAAGATTACCTCACCCTATTATTAAAAAGAAATGTTAGTATAATTCTTAATTCTTTACTTCAATATATCTTTCACATTTTATTTAAGAAACAACAACATTAGTATCTTCACAAATGTGACCTCAGTTTCAACAGTAATTACCAATAATTAATAAAGTATGTTACTATTTATGTAGCTTAGCCACGCAAGTAGAATACTATATATATAGATGCCTTCTTTCATGACAATAGTAACAGCTAACCCTGCTTTCAGAACAGAAAAGAACATACTTATTTTCTCATGAAGTCACACATGTGACGTGGAGAAATACATTATATTACAGGAAAAATATATACAAATACTAAAAATCAAGGGAGCATACGCATCCCATGTTTAATAAAAGTTGCTGTTTTCCGCTGATATTTAGTCAGATGAAAAGCTTGCCTCAAAGAACATTTATTTCACGAGAAAGTTTACTATGGAACCCCAACGAAATAATGAGATAATTTATACATTCTTACAATAACATAGTATATTACAATTCCAGGGGTTCCAGAAGTTTACAAAGAAGCAGGTAGTCACGTGGTTCAGATTTCACCTAATATGGTATAAGGTATGATTATCGTAACAAAGGAAGCAAAAAAACTGACCAAGTAGGTCAGGGCCCCAGATAAGACCCCGCCTATATATAGCACACGTTATTGCACCATAATACCTGTTGCTGATAGCTCATGCATGTACCATCAAGTTGAAGTTGGATCACTGCACGAGTTAATGGGGCTGTCACACTATATAGCGTATAAGAGAAACATATGAGTTGCGTATGAAAATTCATAAAATAATGTGCATACGCACACACATTTTAAACATTCTTTAACATAATGTTCTACCTCGGCGTGTGTCGGCGTATGCCAGCGTACGCCAGCGAATGCCACCATGCTTCAAACGTATACAACCTATGCATAACGTACCCCTAGCGTATGTCAGCGTATACCAGCGTATGAGTGATAATTTAGTGTGACAGGCCATTTAGATAACGCCTCTATTCCAGAATACCAAAGTATAATATTAATCACGAAATATTTTACGCAGTTAATTTCTGTATGGTATTTTATCAAACTCATTCATTTGCTGATGTACTGACGAATGACCAAATTCTAAAGATATGGGGCCATATTTAATATTGGACAAGTTTTGAAAGTAACTTTGTCACACAATATTCTGCAAGTTGTGAACATGATAAATGCTAATAGGAAGAAATTGCACAGTGCCACTAAGATTCCAATTGAAATTTGAATACTGCCCGTCAAAACAAAAGATTTGAACTTTATTTCTTTTTATGTTACATGTTAATTTCTAACCACATCCAATCTCAAGCTTCTTGTGACACATTGCTTCATTTTTATTAACAGTTCTTTTTCTCTCATTTTTTTTTGTCTATTGCGAACCATGTTTTGGAAACGTTGCGACTTGGAAATCTCTGGCCATTTTCACTAAAAAAACAGCTTCTATAAAGCATTGCAGGCCTATTATCGCCTAAAATATGAACGTTTTCTTGGATCTTTTTCTTAATAAGTACATCAACTTCATTATACTTACTATGGTACAAGTATAGCTATAGTGTGACCTTATGGTATATTCAAAGTTATCTGCGCCACTTCGATTATAGCGCGAGCGACGGCAGAAAACAGGGTGAAAATAGGATTTTTTATGCCACTGGTAAGACCTATTATCACCCCCATAAAACAGGACGAGGTGCGTAATCTTTTGGTGAAATCATTTAGTTTTAAATTGGTATTTACTGATATATAAACCGTACCTATAGGTATGCATGCATGCGTGTACAAAATTTAATCACGTATCATAAAAACACACAGTTTGTTTTACCTACCAATTTTCAATTTCAATACCTAATGATGTATTTTTGACATTTTGAAGCGATCTCAATGACAAACTAGAGCGATATATTTGTACATCGTGTAAAAAAATAAAAAATGTAGAGGTTGATGGAAAGTGTGCTATGCCATAGGCATAACTACATGAAAGGACATTATTGGCTGACGAACAAACATAAACAAGTGACTTATTGTTTAGTCACGTGATCAACCCCCGATATGTCATTTTCAATTGTATGCAAGTTTTTAAGATAATTAGTGTTAATTTGAAATAAAATACAATACAATTATTGCTCCAATTATCATCTATTGGTAATTAGTAGGTGTTCTTTCTTTAAGATATGCCATAATCCAAATCAATCAGGAACGCGGAAGCGCTACAGCAGGGGGTAGGCGATAATAGGTTCCCAATCAGTACAGTTTCTATAAAGCACAGAGAAGAGATGTTTCAGAAACACCGTAGCTTCTATAAACAATTTCAAAAACATAAAAAAATAAAAATTGCAAACTTATTAAAATTGTAAGTGGAACAATTAAACTATGACACCCTTAAACAAAAGATTAAGTAAAATTTCGTTACCTTTGTCCATCATTGTAGGCTTATATCCTTCAGTAAGGTTTTCCTATTTGCATATAAAGCTCACTTCTCAAATTCACCAAGGAAAAATATAAACTCCAGGAAATTCTCAAATGAGGTATTGAGTCCAGCTCACCTCAAAATAACTATGAAGACTATATTTAATATATCCACGTATTTATATGATTAATAATTCCCTTTTTTTAATTCGCATCTACTCAGGAACGCCATCTGATTGGTCGAGGTAGAATTTTGTAAACGACCAGTGCTTGGAAAGACATGTGCAGAAAGACCTGCGCACGCAACTGCAAGGAACCAGACCGTGTAGACGTAATTGCTACGTCTATTGTAACGACCATGACAATCATTTTACAATATAACGTACCCAAGTGTTTGGTCATGGGGACCAAGCTTAACTTAACAAGAATAAAATTCATCACAATGGTATCATATAGTCATGGCTTCAGCTTTTCTTTTCATTATCTGAGGTTTCTTACATGGCTATACAGTTTGATTTCTCCCCTAGAAATACATGAAACAATGAAACAAAATCGCATTTCAAGTGAGACAACTTAATATGCGATTTTGTCCGTAGCTGTATCTGTTAAAATCGTTGTTTATAAGTTGCACATTTATAAGATTCTTGGGCTTGCGTTTGAAAATACTCAAGAGGTGTTGTTCTGAACAGGGAGCTTAGTTTTAAATCTCTCTACTCTTCTCCAACCGGTTTGCAACCGGAGATTCCCTGAACAGAACAGTCAGAAGTGCCTAATCCATTTACAAAATACTTTCCAGGGGGCGGTTCATCGAAGCCCTATTATAATAATGTGAACATTTATATTGTGCCAAACCCCATGCTCATAGCGCTACATTATTACCCCGGATCAACGGATCTGTGCACTCAATTCCTTCTCAACTTCATGGGGAGTATACAACCCAAGCTGCCATTATACCCTATGGAGGCAGCTACTTTAAATTTTGATTTCCCCCTAAAAAGACATTGTTTCACTTGATATGCGATTTTGTTTATTACGTCAGATAGGGAATTGTCCGTATATCTGGCTGTCATGTAGCATAATATCACAGCTGATAGACCTGGATAATGGACAAACGAATTTTGATCTGAGACTAATTGCGCTTGATTTATCCACCCACAAGTTGTTA
>JAVCKZ010111069.1:0-10302 GCA_034780755.1 Lepetodrilus elevatus | reverse complement strand
CGCGTGTTGTGTTCTTGACGTTTTATTTGAAAACTCGACACTAGCGATGCGACTCGAGGCCAAATCAAACGCACTCACTAATGACGGTATATGTGTATAACGGACAAAAATAGCAGGTCCCAATTAGTATGTTGTATGCTAGTTCTACTGTATGTCATGTACAATTAAATGTGGAATCATCTACATATAAGTAGTATAGCTAGTTGTAGTCTTGTATAATAATAATAATAATATATCTATTTTTTTTTAAATTGGGGTTTATAAATTAAAACCTTTTTCAAGATTCTTTCACTTGTATGACAGCTTGTCAGTTTAGAGCATGAGGAAACCCACATCCGTAGCTCTGAATGTTGCAGTAAACCTGCACCGGCTAGTACTCACAGACCAAAGATG
The DNA here is from genome assembly GCA_034780755.1 of Lepetodrilus elevatus. Lineage (NCBI taxonomy): Eukaryota > Metazoa > Mollusca > Gastropoda > Lepetellida > Lepetodrilidae > Lepetodrilus > Lepetodrilus elevatus. Next base: position 9,909 of record JAVCKZ010111069.1, on the reverse strand, counting down.
TTATGTTATCGTCTTGTAATGAGAAGATACAGTAGACCTCGCAGATACACCGGACACTCGCCTATAACGGACTGAATCTGAAGTCCCAGTCCTGTCTAACGCTATATCACGGCATATGCGTATAACAGACTTTGCATGTAATGGACCAAAATAGCCGGTACCAATGCAAGGTCTACTGTAGCTTTTTTTAAATTGGGGTTTAGAAATGATTTCCACTTCCAAGATACTTTCACTTGTACAACAGCTTGTCAGTTTATGGCAGGAGGAAACCCGCAACATCCGTAGCACTGAATGCTTCAGTAAACCTGCAAGCACTAGCTGGAACTGACAGACCAAGGATGATAACAATATGTGCTTGACGCCAATATACTCAAAAATTTCGTCGCAAATGAGAGAAAGATTCCCGCAGTGACATTAAACTCAATATTCATTCGCTCACTCAACAAATAAATAATTTGTGGGGAATCCGAATACCGGTATGGTAGATTCCATTTTGGTCTGTTGATCCACATACACAATTACAACATGAGCAGTATTTGACATATATACGTGTTTATTACACTCAACATTGACAAGGCAACACATGTACACGGCAACAGAAGCTATTTACAGTCTACGCACTGAAGATGTCTTGGAGCACAGCTAATACCGGTAGACATTTAGTTTTCCCCATGTTTAACTTAAAACGTGACAATTCCTGCATATTACAAGTGCAAGCTGTAATATGCACATATTACTTGGTCATATTAAATAGCATATCCTGACTTATTTAATATGCGCTGTACATGCAAACCAAATTTCTGGAAAGGTAATAAAGCTTCATCTTATCTTAACAAAATAATGCAACATCATACACAGGGATTCTTGCTTTTGAAGTTGAACATGTATGTAAAAACGAAAGGTCACATATGAAACTAACAGTTCTCGTGAAAATAGAATCGTTGCCAATATTTCTAGTCAAATACATTTTCAAAGTAACGAGAAGCTATTTTTCGATTGATATAAAGACATTTCACCATGAGCCAGAAGATGTCATTGTATCAACATTGGTAAATATTTACACCGACGTAAGCCTTCACATTACAAATAGTCAAATTCCACGATTTCATTTAGTGTTTGATTTAAACTTTTAACTTTAAGCAATGCAAATTGATGTCACATGCATGTTTGTAATTGTAACTACAAGATCCATATCTTGCTTACTACTGAGTAGCGATAGACGACAAAAATTAAGCAAAATAGGAAAACACACTGCAATTTCAAATATATTTTCCCAGTGAAATCTCAATTTAGATACAAAGTGGTACAATTGTAATCTTCCATCATCCAATTTTGAAAAATGTAAGGCCCATTTATAAACTTGTGAGATATCCAATGTATTTTTATAAGTTTACAAATGAAAACTTGTCCAAGTCTTGATGAGCTAATATTCATCCAAGATTTAAGGAAATGCCATTAGCTCAAAGGACTTCTTGTGAAAATATTGAATCTCTACGGTACTTGTAATTACTATACTCAACAAAATAAATTAGGGGCAAGCAGATATATTTTGTTGGAAATCTTTCTACCAAACTTGGAACTTGGCATGAGAAATCTGGTTCCAATTCTTCTTCATATAAGCATCCGCAAGTTCTTGAACATTACCTAATGTTGTTCGCAATTACGAAAATTGTTCGCAGGGCTCTATATTTTTTAGGCACCACATCCTATTGGACATGAAACTGTAGGTAAAGGGCTTGTTAATCTAGGCTACTCCACTTGTCTGCCTGTGGTTAGTACTCGTCTCCGACAGGTGGACAATCCTTACTGTCGAGCCCCGTTTCGTTGTTAAAATTATTACAGCCAAGTTTATATGTCCAAAAGGCTGCTGGCTTTTATTAAATTCTGTTGAGTATAGTATTATAGGGCACACTGGTATTACCAGGTTAGTTGAATAGGACATTGGCAGATACCATATTTTCCTAAACACTGGTTTAACACCAATTTATACTATTTGGGGAAAACCCGCAACAACCGTGTCATGATAAAACATATGGCTGGTACAGACATGGATGATAATTATACAATATGTATAGTAGACATTGCATCCCGATCTATATCCATTGATAACCTGGCCTGCGTTTCACGACCGGGTCGTACCACTAGCCCAAGCAGAAATCGAGCTTTGATTCGCTTCCTGCTAAAGTAAAAGCATGGCATATCCCGATTTATTCTCCGACTATAGTACGACCTTTTCGTGAAACACGGACTAGGAGATCGACGGTAGCAGGACACCGGATAAGATTCAAACTTGACGGTTATAGTCTGACAAGCTGCCACCGCTCCCATTCCCCCCTTAGGTAATTGTCGACATTATCCTTTCCAAACAGACAACTTCAAGAAAGAAACAAATCAAAATGAAAATCATTGAAAAATAACCTCTTTGTTTCTATCATTAGTATTGAAAGCATTTAGCTTGGAAACTGCCCTACATAAATTACAGCACATCGTAAGACATTCCCGAACGAAAAACATAAATATTTACAAATTTTATTCTATTAGCAATTTTTCCTCTCACGATAATGAGGCCTGTTCAGAAGGGCAAGTTTACGCGAGTTATCGCGTGACGTCACATATGAAGGATGAAGGTTTCCAAGGTGATTTCATGCGTGTATTCGCGGTTTCGCGCCCTCCTGAACAGGTGTTACTAGCTGTGGCTGCAGATCATGATGATGAAATAACACATAAAATGGACACAAATGACCACTCCAGGAATAGTTGGGACAACAAAGTAACAGGCACCCCCATACGAAAACTGACATCTGAAACGTGAAACATTCATGAGTCGACGCTATTTAGGATCTGCATCATTATACATAGATATCGTAAATTCAGAATCATTCAACATAGATTAACAGATCAGCTTCATAAAGCATCAAATGATGCAGATTCTGTTTAACCCTCTCCATGCTGGAGGCAACTGCAGATGTCCCAACAAGCAGTGTCTGTGCCTAATCCAGCAGAGAGGGTTAATAAACACCGATATATGGTGAATGAAGCTTTCCTTATGGCGAACAATTCAGAATTTACATTTTCTCCGTAGCATGATGCAGTTTCTATGTAGAATATGTAGACATATGAATATTTTTCTGATGTCAGTTTTCATTGCCGAGACCTGAAGTAACTTTGTTGTGGTTTACTGGCATCTCCAATCCTCAGTTACCTCCCTTTCAATCCCCTTCACTGTCCACTTTCTAAGGAATATTTGCAGTCAAATCAGTCGATTTCAAGGATGACATTCCAAGTAGTAATATCAATGTTTTGATCTACCAGGGAGTCAATCTATTAAAATCAAATCCACCTGAGGTTACAAAACTTACTCAGGTACAATTTCATACTCAATTCAAAGTTTTGTTCATAAATCACTGTGTAAAATTTGAGCATGAAATCATACTCCAAAAAGATTTGCGTAACGTCCAAGCCTGGTTTGTTTCCTATACTTCTCTACCAATATCCGAAACAGCCGTCTAACGTGTTTGTTCCTCTGACCTTTCATGAACTCTTGATATTATCCATTTACATACTTCACGATTATTTTTCTTTGATAGGTAAACATCTCATAATGTAGCAGCACATTAGGTCTGGATAACCAGTCCACAACTAACATCCTTACAGACCGTAACCAGTCCATAACTAACATCCTTACAGACCGTAACCAGTCCACAACTAACATCCTTACAGACCGTAACCAGTCCATAACTAACATCCTTACAGATCGTAACCAGTCCATAATGGACAGTTTCCTTTAAGAGCCATAATCTCATAATTTGGTAATAAAGTCAACATTAATTAGCTGCTGTTAACGAGCATTATATTCTGCTGGCAAGTTCATGAAAGATCAACATTACAAATACCCCGACAGGTAGTCGGATCTTGGCATGGGCGGTAGTGGAAACGAACAAAGATTTCATTTTGGTTAGATTGAATTTGATGTTATTTTCATCTCTTGCTGTTGGCATGACTCGCTCCTCGCATCGGCATCTTGAAGTTGGATGCGGCTTGATACTGCAGCTGGTAAGCCAGAGGGTGGATTTTGAAACCGTATAATCTGAAATTAAACAAACAAACCCTATTATTATTGTTATTATTGAATTGGGATGTAGAGTAGCTTTCAAGATTCTTTCACTTATATTACGGCTTATATTAAGATTTCATACTAGAGAACGTTCAGCGTCATACAAATTATAGCTAACACTGCTGGAAGTGTGCGTCATGCTATTCATTGAGGCTTACTACGCATGTGCCTAGCTCGCACATTGGATAGATTGTAATCTTTCGCTATTTATGATCTGCTATTGCCGTTTTAAAATTGGGACTGTTAATTACCGCAGGAATATGCTTAATTTATTTTAATTCAATCCATTAACAGCTGATCAACGGTATACAGAAAATATTAAATAGTCCATCTAGTTCAGTACCTCTAGTTGCAGTCAACTGCAGTCAACTATTCGTTGACAACTCAACTAGTTCTTTGAGCCTTAACCTCCTCACTGTTGCAGGCGTATGTATATTCCCAAAACAAACCCACAATGAAATATTTCAACAGGGAGAAGGTTAATGTGCACCAATGTCAATTTATTTTAATTTTCTGGGAATCTTTTTTTTTTATAATCTGCACCGATTGTCCCTACCAACAATGCCACCCACCTGGGAACAAACTGATTGGCTGGTCGTTTTGGTCTGTACTCGGGGTGCACCATGAACAGCATGTGTGGGAATCCGGTCCCGAAGTACGCGCCGTCTGTGTGGTGGTGGCGTGACGACTTGGGCGTGTACACATCCTGGCACTTGGGGCAGTACAGCTTGACCATGGCCTCGCCGGGAACGTCCGATAGACCTGCACGCGACACAGGGTGTTATTACATGTGATACATCTGACACAGAGTTACTGCACATGACACAGATGTAGATTTAATAGAAGACGATAATGATCGATACATTCAAGGTCCAACAATCAATTAAATTGGGTCAACAATAGTTACCCTGGCCCTGAGATTATGAAAGCCTTTGGAGTACGATTTCCTGCTCAACTCAAAGTATTGTTCACAAATCCACACAAAATTTGAGCCTGAGCAGGAAATCATACCCCAAAAAATATTGTAATCTCAGGTCGAGATCTCTCAACTATCGAGCAAGTCTTTCTACAGGTCAAAGTTCGTACCTATCGGCAACATTGGCTGGTTCTCACAGTATACACGTGGACAGTATCCAAAATCACCCTGTTGCCATTTCTCAATCTGAAAAATTAAAATAAATAAATAAAATAAAACAAAATAAAATAATAATAAAAAATAATGAAATGCACACAGATATCACGTATACATGTATTTCAATGCTTTGATATTTATTTCTGTTATTCTATTTGATATTTTTTATTTATTGTTGTTTTATTTTCATCATTACATCTAATGATATCAATTAATTTATTGATGCTAGTGATCAATGTAATGTTGCGGGAAGATTTGGGAGTGGGAAATGGGTGGGAGCTGCAGGGTTCACAATTAACACTAGCCTGGGCCATTTCTCCCAATGCTAAAGGTATCCTAAGGGCGAGTAGAAATATAGGCGAGTACGTTTAAAATTTAGTTTCTATCCCAGGGGCTGGGCGGCGGGTGGTCTTACCATCTGTGCGATTCCCCGGTTGGTCATGATGTACCTAGCGTGTATGAGGCCGTACAGCATCTCTGCAGCCTGCTCAATCAGATCACTCTGGTTAGGGTTGTCTTCCAGCTCATCATCTGATCAAACAAGACAATAGAGATCAAACACCAATATACTCAACAAAATTAGTTATGCAGGAAATGCATTGACACTCCTATTTCACAGATTATCTCGGTAGATACTGCATGGAACGGCAAACAAAACAAATAAATAATAAAAATTAATTAAATTTTTATATATATTTTTTTTAAGTTTTGCTCCATTAATATTTGGTTGTGTGGATATAGCGATCACTAAATATTTTGAGTAAGTATTTCTGCAGAGGGGCTATATCATGAAATACTGATTGATTCAATTCTAAAACAATATAATGTTTCACTATAGCCCTACAGACATAAGAGTTCACGTTACAAACTTTCAGAAACTCATGCATCAAAAGGAGGGTGTGTGGAGTACCTGGCTCAAGGTCAAGGATCATGTCGAGTGCCTGGCGGTAGTGTGGCACCTGCTCATTCAGACCTGTCAGATTGAACTTGTCTTGGATGTAGTCTTCGTCCACCTGCAAAACAACACGGAATCATGCCAACACATTAGTTACGTAATAATGCGAAATTTTATTTTTTTAAATTTTAATTTCACGGCTTGTCAGTGCCGAGTTCCAGGGATAGGATTTGAACCCATTTAGCTTTGAAGTCCAAACGTTCTATTGTGCTACTACCCCACCCTTAACAATGCTAGTTAGTTACCATATTAGGAGCATGGCTATTAATACAATAAAAATTAAATGAAATATGAAAAATATATATTCAACATGGTTCGGATTTTTCTCAAAAAAAAAGAATAAAAAACATATTGCGCTCAAATTTATTGTATTAAAATAACAATTCTTTTATAATCTAGCATGAGTGGTCATTTAATACTGAATTTAAAGTGAAGCAGCAAGCATGCGTTAACGTAACATAGATAAGGAACCTACATGTTATCATGGTTATTGCACTAGTGAAATATATTTATATTTATTGCATGGGTGAATAACACCTATGTTATGTGATAATTATAATTACGACTTGTCAGCATGTAAGTTACTTTTGCTTTTGAAAATATACAACAATGTTTCACATATTGGTCGTTTTTGGTCGTAATCTCAGCTATAAACAAAGTATTATTTACCTCACAAAAGAATTCATTTCCCCTTAGTCCACAGAACCAGGAAATCCAGGATACCTCTTCCGAGCTGCTCATCTTGGCACGTCACACCTGAATTGGAAGTGTTTAATTGGTTAGCATGGTTAGCGATTATGGAGCTTAACGTTGATGCAGGAATCTTTCACCGTTTGCGACGATGCAGTGTTTACATTTATAATTCAGATCACAGGATTTCAACTCTTATATTGCAATTTTGGTGCAACTTTTAATTATCCGGAATACATACCGTAAGCAGAATACACTTTGGTCGAACTAGGGTACATTTCACGAAAGGGGTGTATATTTACGCTGGATGTAAATGATGCAGATTTGCTTGTATTACGTCATTTATGTTGATTGTATTACGTCATTTACGTCTGGCGTAAATATACACCCATTTCGTGAAACGCAGCCCTAGACTTCAATTTTGCAACCTAAATTTATTCACAGACGTGCTGTTTAGTTCAGATTGGCATTTATCTATCGGAATATTTAAGAAACAGAAGGTGGACAGCTGATGGAACAGCATGTATATTCAGGTTATTTGTATCATTATTTTTGCTAGTATGTTTTAAAGTTAGATTATCCCTGATATTTCTGTGATATTATAAAAAAAAAAGAAGATTTATCGCAAAAACAATGACTATGTAGTTGTTAAACCCTATCTCCGACAAACAATTTGGTCAAATAGAGATAGCGCATGATTTCCACGTGCCAACTTTTTTAATAGGACAGAATATCATGAGGGGTGCATTCAGGCTACACTAAAATATACTACTTTTCTACAAAGTTGAGGCCGATTGAATGAACCGTAGGAAAATAGCAGAAAATCCTAAATCAGCCTCCGGCCGACAATTTGACTTTGCACAGATTCCATTACATGTCGCGAAATGTTCCATACTTATTTGGCATATAGAGTCCTGGGACTTCGGACACTTAGGTTAACCAGGTTTTAACGGATTAATATACATTTCTACTATTCCTCCTGACTGTGATTTGACTGTGAATAGCTAAACCACATGATTTTATTATTGCATGGTGCTAACATGACTGTTAACCTATCTAAATTGCATATTTCGGCAACTGCGTAAAGCACATGTCGCCAAAACATTGATGTATATTGACACAGGTATATTTCCAGGTACAAAATTTGGTATGAACCTAAAGTATACAGGTTGGGGAAAACTGCCAAACGAGCTATAATAGCTCGTACTAGCTATTATAGCTAGAACGAGCTATCTCCTTATAGCCCTAGAACGAGCTATATTGCATGTACCGTAATTTATTAATAGTTTATGTTTAATAATTACACATTTCCACAAGTAGTTGTTGAAATGACATCATTAGTTAACTAATATTTACTCATCACCATTAAAAATTTTAACCGTTATCAGGGAAAAAACAAAATGTCAATAACTCGAATATAAAATTAATTTTCAGATATGTAACACGAGATTATCTATATATGTTCATTTCCGACATCAATGGGTACAATTATTTGGCAAATTCATTAATAATAAGTGAGATTGATGTTGCCAGTGGTGAAAACATCCTAAAATTATTAGCTCCTTCTAGCTAGTATAGCTCGTTGTAGCTATTATAGCTCGTTTGTGAGTTTCCCCAACCTGGTATATAGTCATGTGCTACTAAAATGATTAATTATTGTAAAGACAGGCAGGCAATATTATAATAACCGATGTATAAGGACCACTGACGGAAGTCACAGGACAACTGTCCGAAGTCCCAGGACACGACATGTAGTTGGATTTGTATTCATTCACAGTATCTTACAATCTTTTGTAAACATAAATGACAGTTTTTGTTACAAAAATTGTGTCGCTTCACTAGCCAATAGTTATTTGCCACTGATAGGTTGACACATGTCTTATATTAGCAATAAACAGGACCACCACTGAAAGGTGTCCTAAGTCCCAAGACTTTACTCTATCGGTTTACGTTCCTGGAATAGCCTGGCATGTCTAGCAAAAATAGACAGGTCGAAATATTGAAACAAATCTTCCCACGTGAAATATTCCAATAACGATTAATTAACAGGCAAATCATTGAAATATTTGTGTTTTGTATATACAAATGACGCATGCACATATTACACGTGTTATGTTTATGACACAGTTTGCTAATTTATCACAATAACTACTTTTTTTTACCAAGTAATAAATATCTTCGCAACTAATGGCGCTGACGGAAGTTTTACAGCGCCACCTCCGGCTTGGTAAGACGAGTTATCTTATCCTAAACTGGTGCGCTGCGCTAGAACTTCGAACATTCACTAATATCAGTAGACAAGAGCGAGGTGGTCTAAGGGCCTATCAAGTGTGAACTTTTCGCTTATCATTTATTGCACATGGTGCGTGTAACATAATAAATGTATCTATGATGGTAATATTATTATCGTCTTTTGCGTCGACAACATATTTCTTAAATGCATACTCCATGATAGCGCTTTTACATAGAATGTACGAAGGAAGCGAATCCTAAATGTCATTGAAAGGAGTTCTCTATCATCAACGCGCGAGATTTGTTTAGCTTCCGGTGTGATATAAAGAAGCGGCTCAGATTCTTGGTTTTTCTAACAAAAGCACAATCAACAAGTTAACAGTAAGTTTAATATCGTTCTGTGTTGTGCAAACATAATTACTGGCAAGTGTACATTGCGAATATGTATTGTGACTAAATATTTTAGTACAGAGGATGTCTCGGAACATTTGCCCACGCTTTGGCCGGCACTGCACCCGATGTTTTGCTCTGCTCAAGTCAAACTAATATTGAGACCTTGCATGTGACGTCACTCAATACGTCACATAGCATCGTGGGTGGCAAGACTATGGGGTTTTCCGTCGTTGCTCACATCATCACATCAGATTGTTTCCTACCGCCCAAATGCCACCCAAAGCCTCAAATTGAGGTCTGAGTCTGTTAGCCCCCAATAGCTCGAGAATCCTCTAGCTGTAACTGGCCATATGTGACTTTTTATATATGTATAGCCATGTAACAGCTAGAGTG
>JAVCKZ010111058.1:0-10302 GCA_034780755.1 Lepetodrilus elevatus | reverse complement strand
TGGGGGTAGTATGTACATATATACGCAGAATATAAATGAATTTGAAATATAATGTAGATGTAGTAGATGTTAATACTGACCGTCCTTGTACAAGGACGCTAGGCTTAAATGGGTTAAGTTGCCTTCAGCATGGAGAGGGTTAAATTGTCTGCAACATGATATTTTGTGATTCAGAGTCCCACGAGCGACTGATGGACATCTACGAGCGTCTAGACGACATGGACGCTGACACTGCCGTGGCTAGGGCCGGCTTCATCCTCAGTGGTCTGGGCTTCACCAGGGATATGCAGCACACCAAGGTGAGCATGACCTGCTAACACTAGAGATATCTCACACAACCATCATATAAGGGAAATAATCTTGAACGTGACTCTGAACCACAATTTTAAAAAATATATATATATCTTGTGTTTTTGGATTATTTGTAATTTTGCTGCTTTTTGGATTTTTTTTCTTTTTTTCTTCTCATTTTTTTAGATAGAGAAATTGCTTGAATTTTACAGTAATTATCTTTTTTTCTTTCCTTTTATAATATCTTTGAAATCATTATTCAGGCTAGTAGTTTTTAAAGATACAGTTCCATCTAGAATGTTTGTGTAAAAGATATGTTATGAAACTTTCAAGTCGGTAGCTGATTTCTTGTTGTTTTCTTGATTTGTGTCATTTTGATTGTTGTTGGTTAATAATGTATCTTACTACCGGGTATGATAATTAGCACTATTTCCTCTCTTTAACTCGCCAGGTGAAAGATTTCTCTGGAGGGTGGAGGATGCGTATCGCCTTAGCTCGCGCTCTCTTCATCAAACCAGCCCTGCTGCTATTGGACGAGCCCACCAATCACTTGGACCTTAATGCCTGTGTGTGGCTGGAGCAAGAACTAGCCAAGTAATATGCGTGAACATAATTGAGGGGAAATTAAACTATTGGCGGGTGATAGTGCAGTGGTAGAGCATTTGGACTTCAGAGCCAAACGTCCGAAGTTCAAATCCCATCCCGGCATCAATGTTCATAAAAGTTACATTTCTGATGCGTTGTTGATAGGATGCGCTATCTGTAGAGTGTCAATGCAGATATTGTCCTTAGTCTGTCAGTACCAGCCAGTTCTTGCAGGTTTACTGCATCATCAGCCCAACGGATGTTGCGGGTTTCCTCCTGCTCTAAACTGACCAGTCGTGATATTAGTGAAAGAATCTAGAAAGCGACTAAACCCAAGTTTTAAAAATATTACAATGATTCTAAAGAAGTACAAAAGAAATTAAGGCTGTTAATTATTACAATGATTTTGAAAGATCCAGATCCATGCTAATGTTTCTGTCGGCGACTGTTTCAGCTACAAGCGAATCCTGATGATCATCTCGCACTCCCAGGACTTCCTCAACGGCGTCTGCACCAACATCATCCACATGAACCTAAAGCAACTCAAATACTTTGGTGTAAGCAATTGTAGCAATTCCACAGTGTTGTTTTCTCGCAGGCAATACCCAGCTTCCTGGGCACCTCGTATCATTTTAAAAAGAAATTGGTTTATATCACAAATTTTAATATCTCATCATTTCAACTATTGTATTCATACTATTTATTCAAGATGAAAATAACCATGTTGGACCCCACGTTTTATTGAATCCGCAGTGCATCGAAATGGATTGGGCTGCCGGGCAGGTGGGAACTTCTAACCCTGTGTTGATGTCAGAACATAGTTCCAAATTTCCTGACATTTTGGTTGTGTTGTTTACAGGGTAACTACGATTCCTTCATGCAGACTCGGATGGAGTTGGAGGAGAACCAGATGAAGCGATACAAGTGGGAACAGGATCAGATCTCGCACATGAAAGTACGTATTCTTGACTGGCATTAAATACGACTGAGTGTTTGAAGAGTTTCTTCCAGTGTTTCGTTGCAGTAAATGCTGTAGATTACAGCCTCAGAGTAATAAAGTTCCCCTTCATTTTTCTTTAATTGGGGTTAAGAGTCGCTTTCAAGATTCTTTCACTTACTCACATATCACGGTTAGATGTCTGGCTATTTTTAAGAAATAAATATAATTATTTATTTTCAATAATTAGTTTTTATCTTTCTAATTATTTATTTTTAAATGCATGTGTTGCAGGGGTTTATAGTACATACATAGATTTCAGTAACCATCTGGACAGGTTGTTAAAGTATTTTCTATTGTTTTTACCTCCATTTGAGTTTCAATGTTGAAGTGTGGAAACAGTTTTATCTAGCTTGGGAAATGATGACAAAAAAGGCCGAGGTTTAGTGTGGAGTTCTCTCCCCTTGGGAGATCGACGCTCGACGCGATGGTCAAACTTTCGACGCGATTAACCACTGATCCCAAGTCTATATCCATGTTTTAAGTTTTGGTGAAGAGTGGTGTACTGTAGTATAGGATATTTTGTATACTGAAAAACACATGAGCCCAATTTCCATGCTTAGATTTATGTTATGCTGTTTGATATTTTAACTTGTGTATGAACACAATCGACCAGCTTGGAAAATGATGACAAAAAAGGCCGAGGTTTAGTGTGGAGTTCTCTCCCCTTTAGGAGATTGACGCTCGACGCGATGGTCAAACTTTCGACGCGATTCAATACTGATTCCAAGACACTAAATCTCGTTAATTTACAATATTCCAAAATACCTTTTTATTTGTACCCTTTATGTTTTAATTTTTAGTTAGGAGTCGATTTTCATGTTTTTCTGGTTTTTTTCTGTCCAGAACTACATCGCAAGGTTCGGTCACGGTAGCGCCAAGCTGGCCAGACAAGCCCAGAGTAAGGAGAAGACCCTGAAGAAGATGGTGGACAGCGGTCTCACAGAGAGGATCTCCTCTGACAAGGTCTGTATACTTTGCGATATGTCGGGTTTTCGCGCTTGTACCTGAATGGTAGGATCGTCGCAAATGGGTGAAAGATTCCCGCAGCGACGTTAAACTCCATATTCACTCACTCACTGAATGGTAGGTTTCTATTGCATATCATGGCAGTCACATACAGCGGATAGATTCCTGCTGTGATTTAACCCTCTCCCTCTCCAGGCTGTGCTCTTTAGCACATCTCTCAGGTTGCCTTCAACACGGATAGGGTTAAAACAATATCCCGTACATTACAATTTACACATCATGGCGTTGTTAGGTAATTGTGGTATTTTATCAATTAAATAAATGTAATTTTATTTCATTGCTTGTTATTTCACTAGGATTACCTGTGCTATGGATATTAATGTCAAATTTTTAATTGGACATGTATGGTCATGCGTTTTTGTAAAGTTTATTGTATACTTGTTTTCGCAGGAATATATACGAAACGGCAAAAGAAACGCGAAGTGCGCATATCATCATAGACTATGCTAATTTTTAAACGGATATTTCTCAGGTTATCTTTCCGTTCATAAATCATTAATTGTGAATATTATTTTATTTTTTATTATTATTATTATAACCATGTTTCTACATGTGAATGAGATCTGAATGACTGCGTTTCTCTTGCAGACTCTGTCGTTCTACTTCCCGAGCTGTGGTAAGCTGCCTCCGCCTGTTATCATGGTGCAGCACGTCAGCTTCAAGTACAGCGAGGACAAGGTTAGTACGTTCTCTGTGTGCCAGGAGTCGTCTCGTTTGGCTGAACGACTCCCTCGATATAACGCCCTTCGATGCACCGCGGATTCGGATACAACACAGGGTTAAATAATAATAAAATAAAATTAATTTTCTCCAATTATATTCGTTGATATAACGTGGGTATTATAACGCGGATGGCATGTCGTGGACCCCAACTTCAGCGTTATATCGAGGAAGCACTGTATATGAGTTACGACTCTTGTAAATCTACAATTGTTTGTGGAATGAGACCCATGATCTGTCAATTTTCTTTTTCCCACATAACCAATGGTCGCAAGTGAACAAAATAAATTGCTATATTCAAAGGAAAAAAACATAATTGTTAAATACAGCACCTTTTTATGAAATGGTTGTATATGCAATGTAAATGGTGTGTTTTCGTTCTGCAGCAACACATTTACAAGAATCTGGATTTCGGCGTTGACCTGGATACACGAGTGGCGTTAGTCGGCCCTAATGGAGCAGGGAAGACAACTCTGCTGAAACTCATCACTGGAGACGTAAGTTCACTGTCAGTTCAATCTATCTATATATTAGATACTGAAAGGAATGCAACCAGGTTTAACGCTAGCGTTTCAAAAGTGGCCATCGCGACGTACTGGAGTTTGCCTTGGGCACAAACCGAACTGCATTCGGTAGTTCATACGATAAATATAATTTGTGTTAAACTGTGCATGAACTTATCACTTTTATAGAAACGATACAAATATGCCTTTCGATGCATTTTCCAAGAAAAGTCATTCGCCATCAACAACCTATTTCCGCTACAGACTCTGCGTACACATATTTACCATTTTTTTAAATGAGGAACAAGCAGATAACTCTGTTCAGCTGTTGTCAGCCGTTAATGCATAATGTTGGAGTGGCCTCCCTTGTTGGTCATTATGAATGGAAACAAATTTGTGTATCTTGTTGTTATGGATGTAGTCTTAACTTAGCTTTATTAGGAGGAACAATTTAGGAAGTTACGCGTTAACAGTTGAGCACAATCTATAACATACAACATGTCATGTGATTTATGTGGATATCTATAAGCAGGCATGTGGATAAGCTTCACCCAAAATGTTATACATTTAATGACAGTATTATAAAATATACATTTAATGACAGTATTATAAAATATGAAGTATTTCTACCATGACGTTTGCTAATATTTAGAAAGCATTTACATGCCATATATTGTATTCTTTCAATACACTCAAAACGTTGGAATCCCCATACTTCTGCACCATGTATAAGGTTGGCATAATCTGGGCATCAAAAATCCGGAAGAACACATGATATGGAAAATTGCCATATTGGAACATAGTTTTTAGTGTAGAAATATGTACACAAGTTTGGTTAAAGCTAGGTTAGTGGCCACAATAGGTCCATTTCTCCAAATGTGACAACCGCCCTCCCCTTCTAAACACAACTATTTTGGTTTTGGACATGTTAACTGACAACTTCGCTGTCATTGATAGTTCATGATTCAATGTTACTAGGATTTCTGGTTTTTTAAAATATTTTGTAGTAATCGCTAAAACCACTGACAGTGGCATACACATGTGCTGACTCTGCTCATTGTCAATCATACGTTTCAGTTGGTGCCCACAGAAGGCTTGATACGAAGACACTCACATCTGAAGATAGGACGATACCACCAGGTAATATAGTAATGTTTATGCAGAACTCCAGGGTTAGAAGTCCCCACTTGCCCGGCGGCCCGATCCATTTCTCGTAATGTTAAAGGTATCCTACGGGCGAGTAGAAATTTCATGTTTTGTTATTTATATCATTATTCTGGCGAGTACATTTTAAAGTTAAGTTCCAACCCCGAGAAACTAACTTTAAAACTTGCTAGCCCGAATAGTGATACATATACCAAGTGTTATGAATTTCTACTAGCCCTCAGGATACCTTTAGCATTGGAAGAAACGGCCCGGGCCAGCAGGCTAGTATTACTTTTAATCCCTGAAATACATTTTAAAGTTAAGTTCCAACCCTGGAACTCCATAAAGAAGTATAGATTTCCATTCTAATTTTTTAGTCATCACTTATGAGTGAAAGATTTCTAATGTGAGCATTGTCGCAAATGGGTGAAAGATTCCCGCAGCGACATTACTCCATATTCACTCACTCTCATGTGAAGTAAAACAATAAATGTCTCCATTCTTGTCGTCATAGCAGTCTCTAATGCATGGGGATCGTGCACTTACGAGAACGTTGTGGTTGCATCGTGGATATAAGAGCTTCGAGAAATGATACCCAGACTAGCTCTAGAGCACTGCATTCCGTGGTTTCAAATGCCTCTGTTCTTGTCTCCAGCATCTACATGACCAGCTGGACGTGGAGATGTCCGCGCTGGACTACATGCTGAAGTGTTACCCGGCCATCAAGGACCGAGAGGAGATGAGGAAGATCATCGGCCGCTTTGGACTGACCGGACAGCAACAGGTGGGTGGTAGCGCAGTGCTAGGTTGTTTGGACTTCGGAGCCAAAGGTCCTGAGTTCAAATCCCAGCTCGGTAGCCCAGCATCAATGTTTACGATATTGATAGGATGCGCTGTCTGTAGAGTGGTAATGCAGTTGTCGGTGCTCGCAGGTTTACTGCAACATTCAGCGCTACAGATGTTCCAGGTTTCCTCCTGCCATAAACTAATAAGCTGTGATTTACGTGAAAGAATATTGCAAGCGGTTCTTCACAATAAAATAAAAATCAATAATACGTTTGTATTGCCTTAACACTCTTGCTATTATTGTGGATGTTTTATGAAGACATGTATGGTGACGATAATAACACAAGTCTGTTTCTCACGTTGTCAGGTGTGCCCCATCAAGAACCTGTCTGACGGGCAGCGTTGCCGAGTGACGTTCGCGTGGCTGGCCTGGCAAACTCCGCACTTGCTTCTGCTGGACGAGCCCACCAACCACTTGGACATCGAGACCATCGACGCCCTGGCCGACGCCATCAACGAGTTCGACGGCGGCATGATCCTAGTCAGCCACGACTTCAGGCTTATATCACAGGTGGGTGTGACCATAATCACTCGTACATGGGGATTTGCACTTACGAGAGCGCTATGGTATCATAGTAGCTATGAAATGGGCCGGAGTCAATGTTCACAAAACTAATACCTTTCTGGTGTGATATTGATAGGATGTGATGTCTGTAGATTGGCAATGCAGTTATCTTCCTTGATTTGTCAGTACCAGCAGGTTTACTGCAACACTCAGCGCTACGAATATTGCTGGTTTGGGCGCGACAAGCAGTGATATAAGTGACCGAATCTTAAAAGCATAACAATTAATTAAATGAACTATTTCTTTCGGCAGGTAACGGACGAGATTTGGATCTGTGAGAAGCAGACAGTGACGCGGTGGGAGTCTGACATTTATGCGTACAAGGAGCATCTGGCTAAGCAAGTGCACAAAGACATGGCCAAGGCAGCCAAGAGCATCAACGTCCGCAAATGATGACGGCCTCGTTATTAGGAAATTGTGTAAATGTTTTCTCAAGACTTTTATTTAACAAATCGAAAGACGGTATCGGAAGTGCAGATGCTTGCAATACCTTGTTGTTGAAGCAGATTATTTTTTTCTTGTTTTTTTTTTCTTGAAGTTTTATCCAGCTGTTTTCAAGAAGTACAACCGAAAAGAAAAATATTAACATTGGTTTGCAATAAATGACAATATATTTGAAACCGGATTTGTGACAGATCTGTTATGCTTCATTTATGACTGTGGGTCAATTCTCTGATGATGGTCAAGGTCATTTCATCAATGGAGGTCACTGTTAATCCACGGTCAAGATTGCTGGCTGGTTAATGAAATCTTTAATCCTTGTTGTGGTTTTTTTTAATGGTTGTTTGCGGAGTGCAGTTACCATCATGACTGGAAATGAAACATAAACGACTCATAGCAACTGTGTAATGCTATTATTTATTGTATGACTTCATATTGTCATTTCAGCCTTAATTTAATTACTTTTGAAATGATCTAGGATGTATAGGAGTTAAAATATGGAAAATACTGCATTTTCTTTGAAGAACAAAAATATTCCTGTATGGTAACTCGCGATAGACAATTGTATATGTGTGTGAATATATTGAACCACATTGATTCTGTTAGGTCAATGCCTGGAATTTAGTGTTTCATGATGTAGATGTCGACACAATATGAAAAATCTAAATATATTTTCGTTATGTATATAAACAAGCACAGCTTTTCTGTATGAATGGCGTAACCCTCTCCCTGCTGGATTAGGCACAGACACTGCTCTTTAGGGCATCTCCAATTGCCTCCAGCATGGAGAGGGTTAAACCCCCATCCATAGTCGTAGACTGCATACATTATTGCTGTTCATACAGGAATGCACATAGCATCTGTTTATGAAGCTTTCAAATCTACGAGAAGACCATAGCAGTCTCCCAGTGATCTACGAGATAGGAGACGGCTGTGGTCTTCTGTGGAGAAGAAATATTTATGAAAGGATGGCCATGTCTATTACAACTTGAGACTTGCATCAAAGTAGCGCTTATTTTGGGGACGTTCCTTTCAATTGTTTCAGCTGTCTGTAGTCTGTTCGAAATGTGAAAGGAACGATTTGCATGTACTTCTCCGACAAGCAAAATGGTGGCAATGAGCGCCCTTGGATGCGTTGTGTCACTGTACTTTCCCCATGCTGTCTGCAGCAATTTGCTAATGGAAGCAGACCACAGAGGTTTCCGGACAGTGCAGTTTTGTTCCTTTGACAAAACAGTGTCCAGAGTACTCTGAACGCTGTTCTATGGTGAAAAGAACGTCCCCTTTGTGTAGGTAAAGGATCCTCTGTGCACATATACACTGGTGAATATAGAGCTATTAACACAAGAATACTCCATGTGTATTGTGATTGTAACCATGCCTATCATATTGAATTGGGGCGAGGGTTAATCATGCATTTCCATGTTCCATCAAGAAATATATCATCATTTTACTCTTGAGGTAGGTTAGGCCATAAAATAGCAGATTCAAAATGGCCACTATGGTGGCCATATTGGAAATCACATTCCCATTAATTACATAATTTGAGTTTCTTCCATTCCATGGGCTGTGAGATAGTGTTGGACTGTACCATGAGACCAATATTCAAATAGATAATTTGTTGTACATCAAAAACGTTTCCATTCATCTTTGTGCAATATTTGGTGTATTTTTTTTCGGTTCTGGGTTGATATTAACATGCTGACGATGTACTTATGCAATTCATATCATGTATGATTTGCAGAATGTGTTGATGTTAGGCATGTGTATTGTACAGGGGATTGGGAATACGTTTATTGTCGTCTTGCTTACTTTATTGCATAGTTCTTGTCAGATACAATGTACTTGTCACAATTAAAAAAGCATATTTAAAAGCTTTTGATTACCAATCTTGGTTCATATTGAGACTTTCTTTAAATTTAAATTAACTCTTACCCCTTTACCTGGGGCATGTGATGCCCAGCGTTGCATTCAAACCACTTGTGAACAATATGTTAAAACCGTTTCGTTTTTAATACCCAGTTTATTTCATCAGTCAACAATCCGGGATCACATGGGGATGTTAGCCCAATTTTTCATAGGTGCATACCGTAAAGAAAAAGAACATTTATTTTTAAAGGCATATCCGATATTTATGGATGTTTTGGACTAGTTCTTGTTTGTACTTCCAAAAAGCTTTACACCGCTGTGTGGTTGACAAAATCTCCACTGCAGCCCCAAGATAGACAACCTGAATATGGTCTGTATGTGTTACTTCGTTATATCATGCAAGGGGGACATAACTCTAATGTTTGCTCACATATTTCTTCATAAATGAGTTGATGCATCAAAAACATGATAAATAGCGGAACTTTCCCTTTACTAGTATTCATATAAAATATTAAGATTTTGACTATCACGTACTGAGGACTAAGTACATCGGTAAATAAACTTTATTCTCAGATCGAAATGTGTTTGTCCATTATACAGGTCGATCCACTGATATTATGCCTTTTTTAATTGGAAGACAACAAGAACTCTTTTGTATCTATATTTAGCTCTCCTGATCACTCTTCATGTAGGACTCTTATACACATTCATCCCCGGCCTATAGACTTACAACAGCTTATCTTGTAAAAGCCATTTTGGAATTATATGTTTGGAGTGAGGTGAAGTTTATTGCTATTTCATGTATGACTGGTTTGTTATCAACAGCAAATCTCAACTATTCCCCCCAAGTAGAAGATGTGGTTCTTTCAGAGTAATACAAGAATATAATATTACTAAAGTTCACTGCATGTTTTCTTTGTATTTAAAAAGTATTTATTATTTTTAAGTAACATTTTATTGTAATGTTCAGAACAAAGGTAAATAATTGCAAAATATTGGATATTAAAAGAATACATTTTGGGATATGTTGTCTTATGTCGTTTTTTTCTTTTGTTTTGATTGCTTTTTGTGAGAGTTGCGATACTGAAAATAAGAATACTATAGTCATGTTCATTTATATAGACCTCGTGTTTTTTTCGATCCATAATTCACACGAGTGTGAGATCCTAGTTTGCTTTATATTTTCGTGAAAACAGACCAAAACCCCAGTAGATTCTGGCTAGGTACCATCCTCAACAAGTACAATGGCGCTTTAAAAGTGTTTTTAACATTTTCACTCTATAAATTTCATTGTTGCTGTTTTGGTTTCT